>ONZH01027933.1:0-48741 GCA_900303285.1 Rhinella marina | reverse complement strand
TTATCTTACCTGCACTCAACCGGTTCTAAAGAGTCTGTGAAACTTCATTACTTATTTCCTCTTAGAGCTTCAGGTAGAGTTCTTCACAGCTTCCTATGATGGTGTCTCTTGGAGTAGGCCTCTGACTGGATAGACAGGAGGCATTCTCCTTCCAACTCAGATGATTAGGCCAGACTCACTGACTTATGTAATCAGACTATATTAGACAGCACCTCAGATGGGGCAGGGCCAGCCTCCTGCTACTGAGTAGAGCACAATAATTCAGCTGTGTTCTCATATTCAGCTCTTGTAAGCATACACATGGCAAAGAAGAGCACATTAACCCTTTAACAGATAATTATCTCTTAGCAGTGATACACTACTGCATTAACACACAAACAGTTGTACCATTTAATTATTTTATTGAGCACCTTCAGCAAATATCCATAGTGCAGGGAAAAAATAAATGAACCATTCAATTTAATAGCCTGTATATTCTTTAACAGCAATCAACTCCACCAAGCATTTCCTGTAAATGAGATTTGTACAATGTTGAGGAAAAGGTCTGGACCCTGCAAATGTATTTGAAATCATCACAATTTTTATGGTGCCATGAGTGCACAGATCTCTTCAAGTCAGGACTTTAGTAATTCAACTAAAAAATGGTTGAAAAAGAAAGTACTATACTATGCTTTAAGTAATTGTCTAGTTACAAGCCTTATTCCAATGTCTCTTCAGCTTGAGGCGATTGACTGCTGCCCTTACATTCTCCTGTAAAATGTTTTTATACACCTTAGAATTAATTTTTCTCTCAATGACCTCAAGGTGTCTATGCTATGAGTCAGCAAAGCAGCCCTAAACCATGATACTCCTTTACCATGCCTGACAGCTGTGACGAGGATTTGGTGTTGGTATACATTGCTCGTTTCCTTCCAAACATAGCCTTATAAAGAAAGGTGCTGCTGTCTACTTGGATATTCTATGAACAGATGTGACAAGAGTAGATCTGGCTTTGGCTCAAACAATTTCATAAAAAACTGCAGTGGTGTTTTCCCAACTAACTCAGTGTGCGAAAACATCCTAAAATGCATTTTGGTTGCACAAAAAAAAAAGTTATACAATCATCCAATATACCGTACTTTCTGTATTAATTCCTCATATTTTTCAAGATCTCTGGTTGCATGATCCTTTGTTGTTTGCACACCTTGAGATACATGTATGTTACATCTCTTTTGGTCACCACTCATCCCAAAAAATGGAATAAAGATTTATCAAAAAGTCATGTGTATTGTACACTCCAGAAAAAACAATTGCTCACATAGGTCTATTAATGTAAAGATAAAAAAAGTTATGGGTTTCAGAATATGGCAACACAACACAGGTATGTGAGAGCACAAAACACGGAAGTGCTGCACTTCGAGGTCTGGAAAAGCTCCACAGGGGGCGATCGGGAGAGCAGTTCATTGTCTTTGAAAGACTAGGACTTGATGAAGCACTGATTCATTTTACAGCTATATTCCAAAGTAAGCCAGAAGGTGGCATCACTGTACTGGAATATACTGACCTTTGTATATTGTAAAGGATAAAATTCCATTACTTTATACAACAAAGTATTAAAAATTTTTACCAATAAAACTATTAAAAAATTACAGTTCAAATCACCCCTTTCCCCAAAATGAAGATAAGAATAATTTAAAAAAATAAACATCATACGCATTGATGTGTACAAAAACCACTGTACAATTAAAAGATAAAAAAAATGTATCCCATATAGTGAATGGCGTAACATAAAAAAATCAAAATGGTCAATTCGCTGTTTTTTTTTTATTGCTTCTCCTCCCAAAAAAAAATGGAATAAAAAGTGATACCCCGTAATGGTATCATGAAAAGTACAGTTCAACCCACAATAAATGAGCCCCACACAGCTCTGTAGATGTAATTATTAAAAAGTTATGGGGGCAGAATATGTCCATAAAACAGTTTTGTTTTGTTCTTTAGTATTATAACACAAGAAAAACTATACATATGTGGTAACACCGTATTGGACTGACCTGGAGAATGAAGAGCACAAGTCACTTTAACCGCATAGTGAATGCCGTAAAAACAAAACCCATATGTTTTTTCCCAATTCTACCCCATTTGGAATTTTCTTACAGCTTCCCACTAAATCCTATGCAATATTAAATGATGCCATTAGAAAGTACATACGGCTATGTGAACGAAAAATAGAAAAGTTATGGTTCCAAGAAAGCAGGGACTAAAGAACAAAAATGAAAAAATGGAAAATGACCCAGGGTAGAAGGGGGTAATGTAGTGACACTATAAATATTAGTTAATGCCATAATTGTACTGATTCCCAAAATTAGCTTATCACATAATTTTTTTTACTAAATATATGCAATAAAATGAAGCTCATAAAATGGTGGAATAGCATTCTTTTACAAATCACTGTAAGTTTATTTTTACAGTACATTATAGGGAACATTGTTATGGTGCCCTTATAAAATAAAGAGCCTTCTACAATACTTGGAAGGCTCTTCAAGGACAGGGAGGAAAAATTGAAAACGTCATTGACAAAATTGGCTTCTTCCTGGAGGGGTTAAAGGTCTCTCTGCGGTCAAGTGACGCACACACAGGCGCATTACAAGACAGAGGTCTAATAACTTGAAAAACCTTTATTTGCTTAAACAGTAATTTACAGTATTCATTATGATCCTATGTTACTTTCATATAGTTCTGTGTTTTAATACATAGCTCAAATTCCCTGTTCAGTATCCACAGCTTATATTGCCAAGTGTAAAAATTCACATGCCTGCTGCTAGAGGGGGCTACTGGATACAGAGTTTACCTTTTGTCCTTTAGCCACTGGAACTATCACAATTCTCCAAGTAGACAGCAGATATTGAGCATCAAGTTCTGCACTTTGATCCCTATATACCATATTTTTCAGACTATAAGATGCATTATTTAGGAAGACTAAATCTTGTTATAAAGTCCATATGCTTTACAGTCTTGATGCAGAGAGGTGTAGAGCCTAGCCAGTGAAAGAACCAGCCACCAACCTACTCCTTAGGGGCCTGATCCAACCGCTGTACATTATGGGGGGAATTTATCAAAGACTTTGATATCCCATGTGCCATCAGAGCATGCGCTTAATTTATGACAAGATGCACGTCACATCATAAATTAGGCATATTCTCTGGCAGTTCATGCGCCTAGATTTATGAGTAGTGGCATTTAAAGAGTCGCAAAAAAAATTTGGTGGTGAGGGGAAGGGGGTGACAAATTCTCCATTATATCTGTGGTCTCCTCATGCTGCCAGGCTGAACTAACTGCTGCTCTCCTGCTCAAAGCTGCCTGCAGTCAAGAAGCCCTGCACTCACAAGATGCACAAATCAGGGCCAACACTCAGGGACAGGGTGAACTTGGGGAGGTATAAGAGCTAGCAGCCTACAGGGAAGAAGCTGCACACAATGAATAGCATATTACATGGGTCTGCTTTCATGGATACACAGTTGCTACTGTGTAACCTTCAGCACAATCTTTAATGTATTTCATTTTAGATGCAATGGAGCAATAACACAGATTTGGTTGCAAAGGTGGACATAGCATGTAAATGTTTTCTGTCTAGAGGTGTCTTGCATTGCATTTTTTATCTAACTGCAGTAGTGTCTCTCCATTCTCTAGCAATCCAAGTAGACACTGAAGGCATGGGCTGTTTATTTACTCAAAAATCTAAAATTCTGATGGACCTTTGGGAAGAAAGCTCTCGATCTCCCGGTGACAGCCCCTTCACTGATTTGAGATTACGAAGTACGAAAACACCTCCGCCTAGTAACACGGAACACATTGACATTTTTTAAAAAATGGTTCCCTCTAAATTGCAAAAAGTATTTCCTTCGGTTTCTCCTCATTATAATTTATTTCGTGATGAATATAAAGCCTTGAGGAACCTTGAACAAAATCATACCCTGATCCTGAAACCTTAAGATAAAGGCGGGAACCTTGTGATTTTGGACCATAATAAATATGTGGGGATGTGCCTGAATTTGTTGGGTGATGCCAGCAATTATCGGGTTTTAACATCAGATCCTACTGTTTCCTTTTTATCTTCCCTTAAACAGATTTTGATTAGAGGTCTAAAGGACAAGGTGATCAATGAAGTGGAATTCAATTTCTTACTGCCCACCATGCCACAAATTGCTACGTTTTATGCACTACCCAAAGTCCACAAGGGGCTTGAGATTTTGAGGGGTCGTCCTATTGTCTCGGGTGTGGGATCCCTCACTCATCATTGTGGGATATATCTGGACAAAATACTGTTTAATTTTGTTTTCTCTTTACCATCCTACAGTATGGATTTTCTCAGAAAGATGGAATGTCTCATCCTCGACTCAGGCTCAAAAGTGGCTAGCATAGATGTAGAATCACTCTACACTTCTATTCCACACGACAAAGGGGATCCAGGCTGTCACTTATTTTTTGAACACACGTGGCACCCAATATTACAAACACAATCAATTTGTTTTAGATCTTCTTTTGTTTACCCTTACACACAATTATTTTGTGTTTAACGGTGTCTTCTACCACCAGCTCAGGGGGACAGAGATGGGGAGTCTATGTGCCCCATCATATGCTAATCTCCTCCTGGGCTGGTGGGAGGACACCGTGGTTTTCTCTGACCATCTCACTATGTGGAACACCGATGTAGCGTTTTGGACACGTTACATCGATGATGTATTTTTGATCTGGAGTGGCAGTTCTGACGGATTTGATAAGTTCATGTCAGTGTTGAATGATAACGATATTGGTCTTTACTTTACTTCTGTCATCGATAATGTTTCCCTGACCTTTTTAGACCTCAATGTTCAGATTCAGGGTAATCACCTTACTACCACACTTTTTTGCAAACCCACCGCTACAAACAATATACTTCATTGGGGCAGTTATCACCCTTATACCCTTAAACGCGGTATCCCAAAAGGGCAGTTCCTGCGTATTCGCAGAAACTGCTCTGATCACGAGACATTCCTACAGGAATCTAGACAACTTCGCAATCGGTTACGTGTAAGAGGATACCCTAAAGCGGTACTAGGGAATGTGTTTAGGGAAGTTGAAAGACGTAACAGGAGTGATCTCCTTATACCCCGTTTACGGGAAGTAGATGAGTTCCCAACGATTAGACTTATATCTACGTATGATGTGGCAAATAGAGAAGTCAGGAACATCCTTAATAAATTCTGGCCCATATTATTAATGGACCCAGATTTAGATAGAGCTATAGCACATTATCCTCAAATCACCTATCGTAAGGGTAGAAGCTTGAGGGACCGTTTGGTACACAGCTTCTACACCGCACCGAAAAAGGAGGTTACGTGGTTAGATAGGAAGCCGTCTGGCGTCTTTAGATGCAGAAGCTGTAAGGCATGCACCTTTCTTCAAACCACTAAGGAGGTGACGTGTTCAGTCACCCATACTTCCTACCCGGTAAAAGATTTCATCAACTGCAGGAGCACTGGTGTAATATATCTTTGCCAGTGCCCCTGCCCCTTGGATTATGTGGGAAAGACCACCTGGGAACTTAGAATGACATAAAAAACAAACAGGACACCCCGGTGGCTAATCATTTTAACATCTGTCACAGGGGCGACCTTAGGGCCATACGCTTTTCTGTTATACAGCTTGTGCCTCGCTCTCCAAGAAAGGGTGACTGGGATCGGAAGGTTTTACAGAAAGAAACTGAATGGATTTATCACTTTCGGTCCCAGTCACCCTTAGGTTTAAACAAGAGACTTACCTATACTTGCTTTATCTGACTATTTATTTATTTATTTCTGGTTGTTCTTTATTGTGGGATATTCATCCCCCTGTGCTGTTAGGGCCTTACTACTAGCCAGGGCAGAAAGAATCTGCCAATCACTCAGTAGGTGGAGTCCTTCTCCACCTTATCAATTATCACATTTCAAATCTTTGCATTTTGATTATTAATTTTATTAGTTTTCCTTTTTTATTTATCACATTAATAGATTTCCCTTCCAGTAGCTTTTGTCCACCCCAGCATTTCTTATTTAATCTCTATCTTGATCCTTTGGTTTTAGTAGTGTACACAGGGGAACGCATTTGCGTTCCATTGTTGCGTTCCATAGACCGGAATCTGTCACCTTGAGGCCGGTCTTTCTATCTTCAGTTTGGTACGCAACTTACTTCCTGCGTGCGTTCCATTCGCCGGAACTCGCTTTCAGGTAGCTCCGGAAGAACGCCAGCAATTGGTCTATTTAAACCCAGTGCGGTGGCGGCACGTTGCGCACACGGCCGCCTGGGAATGTTCTCTATCACACTGCCACCAATGTGAGTACCTTTTTGTTCGCTCATTATCTGTAGAATGGTAAGTGGTTTGATTTTGCGTATATTTATATGTGTATCTTTTTAGGATCCTCATATGTTCGCACTGAACGGCTGTGGGTGGCAAGTATCTTTCCCAGACGAGATTATCTATTATTCATGTGCCTATTGGTGACTATCTTTTTGCCTTATTCCCCATTACACTAAATAATTTCCCACTGAGGAGCCCCGTAGAGGGCGAAACGCGTCGGGGTCATTTATTATTTCAATTGGGGCTACACATTATGTTATCTACCTCACTATCCTGCACACTATAGAGTCATCCAGGGTCTGCAGGTCAGGAACGGGGACAGGGTACCTCCACCTTCAGGGGGTGTCCCTGGGCAAAGGGCTTACCCTAGGGTCACGTAGAGTCAGTCCAGGGTTCATTTCTATTCATAATATCTACATGTATTTAGCACTGCATAATTGCAGTATTTTAATGTATATCTAATAAAAAGTGTTTTAGGAGTCCTGTTAATTAGTTGATATATGAATAATAAGGTGATTCGAGAACCTGTTGCACAATTTTCTTTCAATTAAGTTTGTCTAAGTCCTCAAAAATGGCTATGCCTCCAATATCATCTCATGACTTATACAAGAAGGGTAGCTCTGGAGCATAATATTCCATAGTAAGTGAAATAATATACATACAGGAACATTAATGAACAAGGAGGCTTTAATAATGGATTACCAGACATTGCGTAGTATAGTGGTTTGAAAACTACAATTTCTTTTGGAATTTAAAGTGATTCTTCTTTTAACAACATGCAAATTTAGCTCCATAATTCTATGCTTATTAATACCTTATAATATCATAGTAGTAACTACAGCACTGTTCTTCACATAAAAAGTTATGACTCTTCTGCATAGACAGATTTAAAGCTACTAGCTGTGCAGCTGATTGAATAGTGCCTTCTTATTGAAGTCAAAGAGCAGTAAGTGTCTTAGTACCTTCAAGTGGTAGATGTAGGCAGCTAGAATATTGGGTGCACAGGTGAGTGTTCACAAACATTGTCACAAACTGACTCAATTGTGCACATTTTTGGTGCAAACTAGTGCATCTACTTTTAGAAAAAGTAATTATACCTAGATCACCAAAGGGGCATATGTTAGTGGAAATGGGCACTGTTTAAGATGCACCATTTTGGGCCAAAATTGTACCAAATTTCTGGCATAAAAATCCAAACCAACAATAGGTTCTATAAGATAGATAAAACTGCCTAAGAATGCACCTAATGTGGTGACCCACTGGTTCACTGCTAAAGGGTTTAAAGGGGTTTTCAGAGACTCTGGATAGAGTCATCAGTATCTCATCGGTGGGGGTCCAACACCCAGGACTCCCACTGATCAGCTGTTTGAGAAGTCAGTGGTGCTTGCAGTATTTCCACAGCCTTCTCCAGTTTTTCTTAGGCTGTGTTACAACACATTCATTAGTCACATGGCCTAGGCACATCTCACCCCATTGAAGGGAATTGGGCTGAGCTGCAATACCAAGCACAACTGCTATACAATGTATGGCACTGTGCTTGGAAAACTGAGAGAAGTTCGCCACACCCACATAGGCGGTGTCGGACCCCTACTGGTCAGATACTGATGACCTATGCAGAGGATAGGTCATCAGTATTAAAGTCTTGTAAAACCCTTTTAACACTATGGTTCCCTGCTAAAGTTATCAAATAGTTCACTGTTGTTGTTAGGATGTTTACTTAAAGGGTTAACTGTCCATCATCAGTGATACATGTTTTTTTATGTAACTTTGTTATGCACTGTGTATTCCAAAAGGCTGAATCTGGGTAGGAAATAGTTAACTGGGAGTCCTTAGTAATAGTTGCTGGGTAGTGGTCTGGACCCATTTTCCCTGGCTACAGAGTCTTCTGTTAAGCAAGCAAGAGAAAAGACTGGTTTGGTATGTGCTGCTGTCAAGTAGGACTACACAGAACCCTTCCCCAGGAAGACACCATTCCTGTAAGTGAAAGCTGCCAGAAAAGCAAGTTTTGCTGGGAACTAACTTCCGAAGGAAAGAAGCATTGAATTGTTGCAGACAGTTGAGGAGCATTTAACTCCCTTGGCGACCTCTGCCACACCTCTAGGCTGATCGCATACATCTAACCCTGCAAATGCCATGGTCAAATGTGACCACAGTATCTGAGCAGTGTAGAAGAAAGAGCTGTATGCTCCCACAACAGTGTTTCTCAGCTTAGACCGGGGAAACTTATATACTAGTGATGGCCCAGAACCTCAAGCAGGCTCCAATACCCATTACTGAGATATACCAACACAGGCCAGCAGGTGGCAACACTGTATTGGTATATAGTAAATGGTGTGTTCTGTGATGGATATATAACCATCACATAACACAATTGGCAATCTAATAATTGCCTGTTATAGTCACCTAGTAATTAATGATGAGCGAGCATGCTTAGCCAAATATGATATGAGCGCCATGCCATGCTAATTAGCCAATTAGCGTGCGGGGAGGTACTGGCATTCACTGTAATGCCATAGCCATCTTGGATACTGGCATTACAGTGATTGGCTGGCCGGGAACGCGTCATCGGGTGCTATATAGCACCCGGTGACATGTGACCGGCTCAGACCGAGTCAAGGAGAGCTGCTGCAAGGAGGCACAGATAGGGTAGGGAGAGAAATTGGCTAGGCAGGGCTAGTATTTCTGCTCAAAAGACCCATAGCCCTTTTAAGGGCTATTGTGATATCTGACTACAATATTTTTTTTTGGGGGGGGTTAAAAATTGCGCAAGGTGGCCTGACTTTAACACCACCTGCGTAGTTGGTGCATTCTAATACTTTCTGCATCCTATATACCTCACATCCATTCCTATTTTTTCTGCCACTAATCAAGCCGACAGTACCTCGTCTGCTGTATAACGTTTGCGCAAAGAGGCACAGATAGTGTAGGGATAGGATTTGGCTAGGCAGGGCTAGTTGTTCTTTTAAAAAGACACAAAAGTCTATTGTTATATCTGGCTGCAATTTATTTTTTTCTGTTGGGGCAAAAAGAACGCAAGTTTGCCTGACCTTAACACGACCTGTGCAGCTTGTGCATTAGAACGTTGCTGTATCCTATATAGCTGACATACAGTGTCATTTTTTCTACCGTTAATCAAGCTGACATTACCTGCGCTGCGTCTGCTGTATAAAGTTTGCGCAAGGAGGGACAGATAGTGTAGGAATAGAAATTGGCTAGGCAGGGCTAGTTGTTCTGATGAAAAGCCCTTTTAAGGGATATTATATCTGGCTGCAATATATTATTTTTGTGGTTTGTTAAAAATTGCGCAAGGTTGCCTGACCTTAACACCACCTTTGCAGCGTCTGCTGTCTAACATTTGTGTATCCCAAATACCTGAAATCCGGTTTATTTTTTTCTGCTGCTATTCAAGGCGACATTACTAATGTCGCCGTGATTAGCAGCAGAAAAAAACGCAATAAATGTCAGGTATATAGGAGAAACAAACATTGTACTGCACATGTAATGTCGCCGTGATTAGCGGCAGAAAAAAACGCAACAAATGTCAGGTATATAGGAGAAACAAACATTGTACTGCACACACTGCGCAGCTGGTGTTAAGATTAGGCAAACTTGGGCAAATTTTGACCATCAAGAATAAAAATATTGCAGCCAGATATAACAATAGTCCTTAAAAGGACTTTTGGGTCTTTTCAACACAACAACTAGCCCTGTCTAGCCAAATCCTATCCCTACACTATCTGTGCCTCCTTGAGCAAACGTTATACACTATATGAATAACGGCAGAAAATATTTCTAAATATTTCTGACATTCGGTGAAATTTTTCTGCTCATGCACTAAAAAAAATCTGCGCAACTGTACTTTTGACAAACTTGCATATATACCATTTCATATGCGCAAGGCGAGCAGTAAAGGACAGGGAAGTGGGCATGCTGCTGATGGTGCATGGAGAGGCCATGGCTCTGGGCGCGATGAAACAGTGTCTGCTGGCAGAGCACAAGAAACAAAGTCATCCAAAACTCCTAGCTTCATGTCCCAGTTTGCAGGGCGGCGCAAGACAGGTTCTTGTTAGGTCAACATGTGACGAGGAGGACCAGAGTGAGGTTAATTTTTTAGGTTAAAAAATTAGGGGTGAGGGCCTGCTCGTGAACCTCTTAAATATTTAAAGGTGAGGGCAGCCTAATAAGCAGTTTGATATGATGGAGGAAGAGGAGGAAGAGGACGAGAAGAGGAAGGGGTGCATGGAAATACAGTGTATTCAATACACCTTAAAAGCCACATTTAAAGTTCCTTTATGTTAAGGCGCTTTCCTCTGGTGGGGTAGCGAAGTCAGGGCAATGCAGGCCTTGTTCATTTTGATTAGCGTCAACCTGTCAGCATTTTTAGTTGACAGGCGGATTCGCTTAGCAGTTATTATGCCCCCAGCGGCACTAAATAACCACTCCGACAAAACGCTGGCGACAGGGCAGGCCAGCACCTCCAAGGCGCCAAGCGCCAGTTCGTGCCACGTGTCCAGCTTAGACACCCAATAAGGCACAGAGGGATTGCTGAGGACGTTGACACGGTCAGCTAGGTACTAGTGTTGAGCGAGCATGCTCGGCCGAACTCGCTGTTCGGCCGAGCATGCCTATGCTCGGGTCCGCTTGGTGTTCGGCCGAACTCCGAGTGTGCTCGAGTGCGATGCTCGAGTATGCTAATGCGTATGAATTTGTATGCTAATGCTACGCATTGTACGCTAATGTGTACAAATTTCAATGCTAATTCTACGCATTGTGCGCTAATGCGTACAAATTCAGTTAATTAGCGTACTTTAACGAGTGAAAGAGGAGAATTTGCGATTCTGACCTTTTCCTATGAACCCGACACCCTCCCCTCATCCGAGTAGGGGATGCCTGGTCTTCTCCCATTCACTTACATTGTGCTCGGGTGCTCTGTAGAGCACTCGAGCATCACCAAGTGTTCTACGAGAGCACCCGAGCACTTTGGTACTCCATCAACACTACTAGGTACTCCTTTACCTTTTTCAAAAACTTTTCCTTTCTTGTGACACTAGGCCGCTTATCAGAACCTTTTCCACATGCAGAGCCGCCCACCTTTATTGTGAGCAACTGCAAAGGCGCCGACCGTGATGCAGCTGGTATTTCACTAATGGTCGCACAGCAGTTGGTGAGCTGGCAAGTGAAAGCGCTGCTGCAGCGTTGCCAGACCAGCGGAAGCTGTAGGTGACTTTTGGAAATGGGCACACAGGCGGCGCACCTTCACCAGCAACTCAGGCAAATTGGGGTAGGTTTTGAGAAACCGCTGAACCACTAAGTTGAAGCAGTTGTTTGGCCTGAGGGAGACTCCTGTTCGTCCTTCCTGTTGGAGGAACAGGTAGACTCATTCCTGTCATTAGTTCCAGGGTCCTATAGGGTCAGTTAGGTTTAGGTTCCTGTGTATGAACTCGCCTACCTTTGAGACCTGTTCATACTGGTAGGATTAGAGTCCTGGTTTCCTTTAGGAGGTGTCCATCTTCCTTCCTTAGTTTCCATGCCTAATCTTCTTTCCCTCCTACGCTCTGTGTGTTTTTCCCACCACACCTGAGCATGACAGTATGTGTGTGCGCTTGCCGAGCTCCACCACCACCACCGTTATCAGACACGACCACCCCTGGTTGTAGGTTGAGTGGCGAGAGCCACAGCTCAGCCTGGTCCCTTATACCCTGCCACAGCTCTGTGGCGATGTGTTGTTTGTCACCTAAGCAAATAAGTTTCAGCACAGCCTGTTGCCGCTTCCCCACTGCTGTTCTACACTGCTTCCAGCTACTGACTGATGGCTGACTGGTGCTGCAAGATGAGAATTCCTAGGTGGAAGTGGAGGAGGAGAAGGAGGGGTTGCAGCCGCTAATGTAGGTGGTGGCGGAAATCCTGATGGAAGTAGGGCCCGCAATCCTTTGTGTCGGTAGCAACTGTACCAGCCCAGGGTACGACTCACTCCCAGCCTCCACAACTTTCACCCAGTGTGCCGTCAGGGAAATGTAGCGTCCCTGGCCAAAAGCACTTGTCCATGTGTCAGTTGTTAAGTGGACCTTCCCAGTAACTGGTCAGGGCACGGGTTATGTTACGGGACACATGCTGGTGTAAGACGGTGACGGCACACCGGCAAAAATAGTGGCGGCTAGGTACTGAGTAACGAGGGACAGCCGCCATCAGACTGCGAAAAGCCTCAGTGTCCACAAGCCTAAACAGCAACATTTCCAGCGCCAGCAATTTGCAAAGGTGTGCATTTAGTGCTATGGCCTATGGGTGGGTGGCTGGGTATTTGCACTTTCGTTCAAAGGCCTGGGGTATGGACATCTGTACGCTACGCTGGGGGACAAAAGTGGATGTGCTTGCTGATGGTGCTTGCGAGGGTCCAGGTGCAGGGCAGGAGGCATCTGGGCCAGCGTCTTGGCTAGCATGTAACACAGGGAAGAGGAGGCAGTGGTGTGACCCGCAGACACCGATTGTGGATCCAGGCATTTGGCCCAGCTATTAGGGTGCTTTGCTGCCATGAGGATCATGCTGGTGGTGGTCAGGTTGCTAGTGTTCATGCCCCTGCTCATTTTGGTATGGCACAGGCTGCAAATGACAATTCTTTTATCGTCCACACTTGTTGGTGTGGCCTGCCTTCTCCCTTTTGCCACCCCACTGCCTCTTCCAGCCTGTTGCGGTGCTGCGGATCCCTCCCCCTCTGTACTGCTGTCCTCGCTCAGCTTGCCACTTTTCCACTTCTTCACTCTGATCCTCCTCCTGACAAGTTGACCTTTAGTGCGGCTGACACTCAAAAACATTAGGGGCGAGTGCCTACTGCTGATCTGACCGTCTAAAACATTAGGAGCGAGTGCCTGCTGCTGATCTGACTGTGTAAAACATTAGGGGTGAGGGCCTGCTTCTACTTCCGCTTTATATACAAGTAAATATATGTTTCCTAACAATATTTCCTCTAAAATCGATGTTATATTTGGTTTTGGGGGGTATTCTTGTCATTCCGTAAAAGTGGCGTAATACTCGGACAACATCGTTAGTAGCACCGACTTTGGAGTCCAAGATGCATCCCGACATCCTCCCCATGCTGTTCCCAAACCATTTCAGTGGTGTTTCCACCATTTTCTCAAATTTCCCTATGAACCAGACACCCTCCCCTCTTCAGAGCAGGGGGTGTCTGGTTTAGTGCTCCGGTTCTCCCATTGACTTCCATTATACTCGGGTGTTCGGCCGAGGACTCGAGCACCACCTAGTGTTCGGCCAGAGCACCCGAGGTGTTTAAAATATAAAAGTTCAAATCACCTCCTCCCCCCCTTTCCCCATAATCAAAATAAAAATAAACAATAAAAAATTATAGTCATTGTTGCATATGAACATGCCTGTACTATTAAAATACAACAATATTTATACTATACAGTGAAAGCCGTAACAGGAAAAATATTCTAATTGGCCATTTTTTGTCACTTTACCTCTCCCAAAAAATTAATAAAAAGTTATCAAAAAGCTGCATGTGCTTCAAAATGGTATCACTGAATAGTACAGACAGCCCTGCAAAAATGAACCCTCATACAGATCTGTACACATAACTAGGGGTCAGAATATATGAAAAGAAAAAAATAATTTTTGTTCAAGGTTTTTTTCAGTATTAAAACACAATAACATTTTTTTTTCCAATTCCATCCCATTTGGATTTTTTCCCAGCTCCCGACTATATCATATGCAATATTAAACAGTGTCATTAGAAAGTACAACTTATCCCACAAAAAAACAAGCCATTATAAGGCTATGTGAACAGAAAAGAAAAAAGCTCTGGGAAGGCGGGGAATAAAAAAAAAAATGCGAAAAAATGGAAATTCGTAATGTCCTCTATAGAATAAAAGCCATGCTTGGACAAAGTCACTAAAGGTAATACATGCATAATGGTTTAGACTTTACTGCGTATGGTTTGGGTTATCTTTCTTATGATGTCCGAACATTACTGAGACGGACTGGCCATTACAGTAGCTCTAGGAGTGATTGCACTCCTTTGGTCAATTGGAAAGAGTTCTAGTATCTATAAAGAGAGATTCATGGAGAAACCATCATAGCTACCTCCTATAAACAGTCTTTGGGAAAAACCTACTCTGTAAAAAACTTGAGAACTGTGCTTACTGCTATTATTTGTTATAAGAACCCCATCATCTATTCAGTGAAGGAGAGACTTTATTTTATTCTAATCAAGAAAACCTGGTCAACCCCTAGCCACCTCTAGACAGGAGACCTCGAAGTCCAGGGTGTGACCCAGGGGTGCACCACCAATGAGGTCAGGTGAGGCAATCGTCTCAGGCAGCACCCGGTAGAGGCAAGAGAGGGGCAGCCGAAGGGCCATGGGCTGAAGGGAAGGGGTTAGGTAAAGAAATTGGCATTGGGTAGGGAAGGGCGCCATTTCAGTTTTCACCTCAGGCAGCAGAAAGGCTAGTGTGACCCGAGGGGAAGAAGAGTTGCACCCTTCCACTTCGATGCTCTTGCAGCCTAGGAGAGCTCTAGAGCAAGGTTACCCACCATGAGGACTATGACTACCTTACTCATATGCCTTCCCTGTGTTGTTAGAGAATAACTTGAATAATGAACTCTTACATTCCGTTGATGTAATGTTCCTGCAAATATATCTGCAGGAAAATTTAGCCCCGAGAGGTCTTAGAATAGCCATTGCTCCTACGTTTCCAGATGACGATGTTTTAACCTACGAATGGAATGATTATCTTGATCAATGTGCAGCAGGCCTAATTAGAATAATTATGAACAAAAGAAAAAAACTTGCAGATCGCAGTATTATCGAAATAGAAAGGAACATAGAAACATTACGTGACTTCACGACCCATTCCGATTTCTGTACAATTAATCATAATTTAACAAACAGAATTTATCAAAATGAACAGGAAATGATAGCTAAAAAATCTAGAAAATTAGAGAGAGACCGAAGGGACAAGGAAAAAGATACCTATAGATTGACCACAAACAAACACACCAACGTTAGTGAGAAAGATCATCCTGACCACACCATAACTATGAGAGAACACGGCAATATAAATATGACAACTTCGGTGTCTGGACAGAAATACAAACAGGCCAGACAGAATAGCTATGGACCTAGGTCATTCACAAACCAACAGTTCCATAAGTCCAATAGGAACTCTAAATGTGACATTAACCATAGAACTGATAATGACAAAATGAGTCGGGACAAAAGCACAACAAGCCCCGTCACGGGCAATACTGTAGAGGATAGGGCAAGAACACAGGTAACACACGCCATCACCAAAATCCCTACTGGCATTACTACAAGCGTACCACCAGCTACCACACCAATAGATAAAGGAACCAGGGCTAATAGAGCTGACAGGAGCGCAATGTCCAATAGTGAACACATCCACTCTTCACCTATGCACATTGCCCCAAAAAATGATAAAGATCATATTCCCTCGATAGGTCCACCAATTAAGGATCCACCTACATACATGGGACCCACTGTCAGCTTGGCTACTGAGGAGTTCCTAGAAAAATTCCAAGCATTAAAGAAGAAATACTTCGAACATAAGGCTAGAAACCATACTCCAATAAAGGAATGTAACAAGGAACACCCTTTTATGTCCCCACTTGTGCAATTCACACCGAGTGAATCGAAGACACCCACCAATTCTCTCCATAAAAGTACTGATCTTCTCTTAGACACATCTTTCATCAGTAACCTCTCTGTTTATCCAACCCCTTCCCAAGAGGTGACTAGTAAGGAGAACATCAGCCCCAGAACAGTTACTATAGATAATACCGGTATAGGGAATACAGCTCTGGTACCTTTTTTAGATCGGGCTTCGAAACCTCCTGCCATTATGAAGCCGCCGACACCAGTACAACCCCCCCCCCCTTGAAAAGCCTCATTCCAATTACCCAATATTTCAAACCCACCCCGGGAAAAAGAAGACCAGAACACGAGGAAAAAGAGGGGGGAAATCAAAACAAAAAGGGGAAACCAGTTTAAACCAACAAAAGATAACATCCAATACTCTAAATACTGAAGGTACAGTAAAAATATTCAACCTCTCGAATTATGAACTTAATATACATGAAAAAATGCTACTTGAAAAAGGTCTTTCTTTCTGCCCCTTCAATAAAATGAACCCCTTCGAAATTTTCCTGGACTTACAAAAGTTCCGGAGAAACCTCACTATAAAGAGACATTTCGAATCTACGAAAAATAAAAATAAAAGTAGCACACAAACATTATCCTCTAACGAGGAAACCCCTGAGTTTATACACCAGGAAGTACGACCTAAATCAAATTTCTTTCCCCTGCAAAGTCAGGGACATTGTATTCCTATGTTTTTTGACCTAGTATCGTCTGATCTGAAAAGCACCACACAGGATTCAGTGTCCCTGAGATGTAGGGGCAATCTTAGCCGGCATGAACAGAATGCACTGAAGACTTTGAAAAACAATAAAACCATTACGATACGGCCTGCGGATAAAGGGGGAGGTATTGTCCTCCAAAACACCACTGATTATGATAAAGAGGCCTGTAATATCCTAAATGATATTACTTATTATAGATTGATCGCTGAGAACCCATTCCCCGATCTGAATAAGAGACTTAGCGAACTGATAACTAGGGCTTATAACAGACATTATATAAATAAAAAAGAAAAGAATTTCTTACTGCTCAAATCCCCAGCCTCACCTTACTTTTACCACTTACCAAAAATTCATAAAAACATTAAAACCCCCCCAGGCAGACCTATTGTGTCAAATACCGACAGTGCCACTAGCAATCTATCACATTATCTGGATTTATTATTTTTTCAACCCTATGTAAAGTCTCTAGAAAGCTACCTCCACGATTCATGTCAGCTGATCCGTGAGCTTAAAGACATCACATGGCATGATACGTATGCATTGTTCACCATGGATGTGACTGCCTTATACTCAAATATCCGCCATGAGTTAGGACTGAAATGTGTACGGACTATTTTAACTAATGATAATTCACTGGATCCAAGACAAATCAACTTTCTGCTTGAGAGTCTGGAGTTTATATTACTTAATAACTATTTCATCTACAATAACAAGATCTACCATCAGTGTCGTGGGACCGCGATGGGCACGAAAGTAGCCCCCGCCTTTGCAAATCTGTTTATGGGAGAATTTGAACGAACCTTTATTAGTAATCCCACCTTGAAGAATGAGCACATTGTGTATTACAGAAGGTATATAGATGATTTGTTCATCATCTGGGATGGTGATGAGGAATCAGCTTCCTCCTTCTGTGAACATTTGAACAAGACAGATTGGGGTATATCCTTTACCCCTACATATAATAAGACGGAAATAGCCTTTCTAGACTTGAAAATTACAGCCGATATTAATAATAGAAATATTTACACGAAAACTTACTTTAAAGTAGTGGATAGCAATAGTTATATTGACTATTCAAGCTTCCACCATAAAAAATGGTTACAGAACGTACCGTACAGTCAATATAAGCGGATCAGACGGAATTGTACTAATCAAAGTGATTTCAAACAACAAGCAGCCGTCTTGAAAAAAAGATTCGAAAATAAGGGCTACCCCAGAAAGGTGATAAAAAACGCTTACGAAAAGAGCAGGCTACACACACAAGAGGAGTGCCTATATCCAAAGAAAAAAACTGAGAAAGAACTAGGTGCCCAACTGAGTTTTATTACACAGTACAGTACGTCTAACCAAACCATACAAAAAGTCCTGAAAAAACATTGGTACATTCTATGCCAAGACCCCTTCCTGACAAAGTATCTTTCTAAAACACCTCGAATGATATACAGAAGGGCACCCACTATCAAAAACATTATAGCCCCTAGTAGGCCACAACATGGGGCAAAAAACAGTAATAATAATAAAAATAAAAAAGATGGCAAACCAACTGGCAGCTTTAAATGTGGCAATAAAAGATGCTTATGCTGCAACATGATTACCCACCAACAAACCACTTTTACATCTAAGAAAAATGGCTCCACTTTTGCAATCAATTATCATCTTACATGTCAATCAAGCTTTGTCATCTATTTGATAGAATGTGAATGTGGGCTCCAATATGTAGGCCGCACCACACAGGCTCTACATTGTCGGATGAATCAACATAGGCATAACATACAGAAGGGGTTCCAAAAACACAGCATATCACGACACTGTGCAGAAATGCATAATAAAGAAAAACACAAAATAGTAGTCACTCCAATAGACTTTATACCCGAAAATCCATATAATAGATTCAGTAGCCTCCAGAAACGGGAGGTCTATTGGATCTTCCAGTTGGATACACTGACCCCATTCGGCTTAAATGAGCTGAATGAAACTATCATATAGGAATAAATATGCTGAATAGAGAAACCAGTAACGGTGACTACAACATTAATAATATAAAGATAGAAAAGCAATGATAATAGCAACATACGTATAATAAAACAATAAAACAATGATAAACAAAATATAATAAAAAAACAAAAAATAAAAAATAAAAGATGAAACCTGAGAAACAGATATTCTCATTTGTCAAATTAAAGAATAACATTTTGGGAAATAACTTATGAGCAGTGTGTCATAAACCGCAGAAGTAATAAAGCAAACAAAGGGAAAATTCACAAACAGGTAAATATATATACACATAGGGGAGCTTATGATTTATATGATTTATATAATGTATAATACATGGATAGGTATATATATATGAAAATATGCGTATATATGTATAAGAACACGTCTTGTTTTCTAGAAATAATTTAGATATATTGGTCCTAAATAAATAAATAAATAAATAATTAATTAAACATTTATATAAACACAGGTCTTTTATATAGTAAAAATTCCCCTTAACATATAGTGGACTAAAAATTCCCCTAATTTTATCCTGTTTTATTTTATTTTATTTTATTTTATTCATATACATTCCATTTTTCATTTCCCTGCCGTCTCCCTTTTCATCCTTTACCGATAAGAACAGAATAATGATTGGAGATTATGAACATTGGGTGAATTCTATCCCGTACTGTTTTTATTTGAAATCCATTGAAAATGGTGGTATGTCGATCAACCACACATCCTCCACCCCCTCCTTTTCCCCCCCTCCCAGCGAGAGGAACCGTTTTACGCGCCAAAACTGTTTTAAATGTTTTGCTTGTGTACACTGTCTGTAATAGTCCTGATGAAGGGGACTGTCTGTCCCTGAAACGCGTAGACCTGAAAATAAAGAACATTTCTTACTCACCTGAAGTCCGACTCCCCACTCGCAGCGCCGCATCAAGGTGTTCCAGCTTTTTATCTTCCTCTTCCCTGTGTTGCCAGCACACTGCCATCAGCCCCACCACTGTAATAAATATGGTGGAGGTCTAGACAGCATGTCTACAGGATTGCTAAATCTGCCCCATTTTGTTTTAATTCTATATAAAATACATAAAATAACAAAATAGGATCCTGAAAAAAAAAACGGATTTGAGTAATTTCTGTCAGAGATCCGTTTTTTAGACTGAAAAAAAATACTGTATGCAGGACTTCTTATCCATCTAAAAAACTAATCTCAGACCAGAAATGGCTCAAAGGGATGCCAAATGTGCAACAGGATCCGTTTTTTTATAGGATGCTGTTTTTTTTTCTGTTCTTCTGACAGATCAGAAGAATGGAAAATGAAACAAAGATGTTGTGAACTCTCCCTAACTTTTTTGTTGCTGGCAAAGTGACTACTTGAACTGAATTGTTTCGCCGTGAGCGTACAGATATATACATATGGTTTGTACATATGCTTTTTTACTATGTAAGGAACCTAGTGATTAAGGAAAGTCTCCTACCACAGGTTGAGTTTGTACTTACAAAGATAAATCCTCCACTGTGCATTAATATTAAAAAACTGTGAAAAGTTCAAATATTAGACTTTCTGTTCAGGTTCCCTGGTTGCAGATGTGCCAACGTCAACACCAAGATAGTGGAGAGTTCATGTTTCTGTCTCGACTGTGGTGTGCTGCTAAAATAGAACATGCATGCAAGTGACCGAAATCTTCAAGTTTAAAATTATTGCCACACAGATTAATAAGTTTATAAAAATGTATGCAGTTTTCCACAATGATAAATATCTAACACTATAGTTAATTTTGTATAGGAGACAATGAGTAGCTTTTTATAACTATTTGCTTTACTGCTTGATAACCATAACATAGAATACATTTTTTTTAAGTTTACAATATTAGATGTAGATTTCTATTGTTATGTATATTTGAAAATAGGGTATATCAAAAGATATACAGGGCTTCTCCAGGAATAATCAATTTTTAGCAATTGCCTGTAGTCTGCCTCTCAAAACAAAAGATAACACACACACTTAACTGTTCCCTGCTGCTCTAGGTTTCTACAGTATTAATATCTGGCACAGCTTGGACATGGTCACATGCTCCCCTGCAGCCAATGACTGGCTTCAGCGGTGACGTGCTGCTTGTGGCCAGGTCATCACTGATGCCAGTTACTGGCTGCAGAGGAGCATGTGATCATGCTGTGTGGGATATCAACACTGTGGGGAACAGAACGTGGACACACTGGAGGCAGAGCAGAGGATCGGAGCAACAGGAAGCAGGTAAGTATGAAACGTCTGTTAGAGAGGCAGGCTGCAGGCACTTGCTAAAAAATGAGAACCCCTTTACAATGAAGCACAAACAAGCAATTTACAAAACAAGTACTTCTCTAAGTATCAAAATAACATAATTTGCATTATAAAAGTCAACAAATTGTTAAACGTTTAGCAATAAGTACATTTGTTGAAGTCATATGTCTTATTAGGTCCAAGAGGCACATGTACAGTAAATCCGTGGCCTTTCAAGAAAAGGTTTACTGGTTGTTAGTGATCTAGTTAGATTATAGTTTGTGCGATAAAAATTGCAGTACAGTGCAGAACTTTCCATAAAAATATGTAGTTCCAATATAAGGTAGCTTGCTTTATCCCTTTAATGTCTACTGGCTGATCAAAAATTTTACCAGAGATTATTTTGTGTCTAAAGACTCATCAGATGTGAACCGAAACTGGCAAACACTTGAGAACAAAGGTAAAAAAATGACTGAGTTCTCCATTCAGTGCAAGAGAGTACCTCTATTGTATATAACATCATTTCATAAAACATTGGGATGACAGGACTGGGGGAATAATGGAATCACAATCAGTGCAAAATAAGTTTTGTATTGTGGCACAAACAATAATTAAGACCAAAACCAGAAATGTAATGTGCATATGTATTCATCCCCTGGAAGTCAATACTTTGTGAAGCCACTTTGCTTCACAGCTAAGTGCACTGAGATTTTTGCCTATCCTTCCAGGCTAACCTACTCCAATTCCTCCAAGTTAGATGGGTTGTGTTGGTGTACAGCAGTCTTAAAGGGGTTTTACCATCTTGGACAATGGGGGCATATCGCCAGGATATGCCCCATTGTCCTATAGGTGCGGGTCCCAGCATATCGAGAACGGGGCCCCGAAAGTGAAGGAGTGCGCACCATGCATCCGCGGCCGCCCGCCATTCATTTGTATGCGGCCGCCGAAAATAGCCGAGCACTGGCTCGGCTATTTCCGTTGGCTCCATACAAATGAATGGGAGCGCACAGCGCAACCACACCTATAGGACAATGGGGGCATATCCTAGCGATATGCCCCCATTGTCCAAGATGGTAAAACCCCTTTAAGTCATACCACAGATTCTCAATTGGATTGGGGTCTGGGCTTTGACTTGGCAGTTTCAAGACCTGTTTCTCCTTAAACTACTGAAGTGAAGCTTTTGCAGTATGTTTAGGGTCATGGTCATGCTGGAAGGTGAAGCTTGGACCCAGTCTCATATCTTTGGCAGATTGAAATAGGTTTTTATTAAGAACTGGCCTAAATTTACTGCCATTCATATTTCACTCAATCCTGACCAGTGATAAAAAAAAAAAAAACATCCCTACGGCATAATATTGCTACCACCAGGCTTCAGTATGGAAATTGTGTGGTGATGGGAAGTGTTTGATTTTCACATAGCATTTCCCATGATGGCCTAAAAGTTCACTTTTAGTTTCATCTGACCAGAAAACCTTTTTCGAAGACTTTGGGGAGTATATCACACCAAAGATGTTCTTTTGTTTTTCTTTAAGCAATGATTTTTTTTTATGGCCACTTTTCCTTAAAGCCCCACTCTGTGGAATGTACAAGTATGTGTTACAGTGACAGCCCATGGCCACTGCTGTTCTGCTCCCCTCTTCTTTAAGTTGGGCCCAGCCAATAGGGTAGCTCTGTCCCTCCACACAGGCTGCAGCCTGCGTGCTGGCTCAGCCTTACTCTTCTGCCCACAGGGCACGCATGTGCATCTTCATACCTTAAAGGCCAGTGTGCATACTCCACAGTCTTATCTAGCCAATGGCTGGCAACCTTGGGGTACTAAAGGGCAACCTATGGGAAGTTGCCTGAGCAATAGGTTCCCAGCCTGCTACTATCCTGCTAAGATGAGCTGTATTTGTCATTTGCCCGTGTACCAACTTTTGCCCATTTTCTGTATATTGACCCTCCACTACTTAACCTGCTCTGTGCCTGATCTCCATATTGGCCTTCACTTCCTGCCCTGACCTCAAACTGTTTACTGGATTTCACGTACACTGCCTGCCCTGACCTCAGTCTGTCCCTGACTTTGGTTTTGCCTGATTCTTTCAGTATAGGTGTTAAAGGGTACAAACCAGGTGGCTGCCATGATAATGCCCTTAGGAGTAGCCCCAAGTCAAATCTGTTTGAGTGACACTGTGGCTCCACACCCATTGCATGACAGTATGGTATAGACTGGCCCTATGAACAGATACTTCCATCTCCACTGTGGATATTGGAACTCCTTCAGTGTTATTTTTGGTCTCTTTATTGTACGTATCTCTGATTAATGCCCTCCATGCCCAGTCTGTGAGTGTTGGTGGGTAGCCTCCATAGTCTTTCCATTTCATTATAATGGATTTAATAGTGCTCCATAGGATGTTCAAAGTTTGGGATATTTTTTATAACCCAACTCTATACTTCTCAACCACCTTGTCTCTGACCTGTTTGGAGAGCTCCTTCATGCTGCTGCTTAGTAGAATTGCAGACTCAGAAGTCTTTCAAAGCATGTTTTACTCAAATCATATGACAGATCATGTGACAATTTTCAGGTCCATCACATAATTGAAATGAAAATCCATTTTAATTCCTGGTTGTAGTGTGAGAAAACAGGAAAATACCAAGAGGTGAATACTTTTGAAAGGCACTGTAAAATCTATTCATAAATTGAATTTATCAGATCAGTTCTTTTGAACTAGTTAGTCTAAATGTTCATATTGAAGGTGAATGTAGATTTTTTTGCCGTCGGCTTAGCTTTCAGTTTCTGTTTTATATTTGATTTTCACATATATTCTAATACTCAGGTACCAAAGAAAGTATTGTATGCATATGGTTTAATAGCTTTGCAGGAGCACCGATAGGAGTTGACAAGACAATTGGACCATCCCATCTGATGCTGCATTTCCCAAAGCTGGCTGCATGTTTCTGCAGAAGGTACAAGCAGGGCTGTATTTCCAGCTCACACTGGCCTAGGCACTAAACCTGATTATGCCCCAATTTAAAGGCCCATTACTCTCATCAAGATGACCTCGTAGCTTTCTGTTCTACACTATTTGCATAGCTCCCATTTAGTGCTACGGAGAGCAGTAGAGCGCAGGCTGCTGGGATGTTGCCATATTTTTAGTCACCCCAGGCTAGCATGCACTGTGGGTTATTCCCATATCAGCCATGAAAGGCCAAAATGGGACAATGCCTTTAAGTACCATCCACAAATAATACTACATACAGTAACTAAATATGACTGTCATGCCATAACAGGATAATACCACCTTCATTTACTAAATAATACCACTATAGCACCACTGGATAATACTACTATACCATGACTAAATAACAACCTTTGCAGAGAATGGATGAGCTGGGAGCAAACAGATCACTCGTATTCTCACATTGCCAAACAGTCATAGTATATGAATGTCCCTGAGCTAGTGCTGCCACCACGTGCAAAATAAAACCCTCAATGTAACTACATATATCATGACACTTTAAAATGTTTTTAGTCTTACCTTTAGTTGTCCACTAAACTTTTATGCTAAACATGACACCTCCACGTGTAGTCTGAAAACGTATTAGTTTTAATTACAAATGACATTTATGAACAATATATCAATATGGCCATAATATACATGTTACACGGTATCAAACACGCAAATTAGGACAAATTTATAGTGCACACTAGTCATGCTAGACATTTTTCTCTTTTCTATATCAACCTCATGGCTGTTATACTTTAATACCAAAATATGTTTAATACATTTGAACCATATTAAATCTCATCAGCCATGGTCTTTAAATTAATAGCAATTTAGTAGAGATGAGCGAATCTATTCGTCGATTCGTATCGAATCTTGGAAATTTTCAGCTGCGAAGCGAATCTGAGTATTAGGCGATTCGCTTCGGCTTTGTACGCATTCGCTACGTAGTTGCCCTATAAATTATACGCTATTGCGTACGAATTCAATTCATTAGCGAACTTTTACTGTTAGTTCGTTTATCGTGCGCAAAAGCCCAGGAAGAAAGCGGTCATCTGACCTAGTGGGCAGGGCTTGCTCTGATTGGCTCAGGCTCGGTAAGCCAGTGACGCATCACTTCTGCTGCGACTGCTGAGATGAGCAGGAGCAGTTCTGAGACTCTGAGACCTGTTTTGTGAAAATTGGGGTGTAATTGCTCTGGGAATCCATATTACACATATCAGGGATACTGCAGGGCAAGGGCATGGCAAGGGCCGGGGCAGGGCTAGTAATTAATCAGGCAGGGAGAGAGAGACAGGGAGAGATAGGGAGAGACAGGGAGATACAGGGACAATTCTGTGGTCTTCAAATCTATGGTGCTGTCTCTGTGAGCACCAAATGCTACTATTTTTGTAATAAAACCATGTTTGTTTTCTACAGACATAGGTTTGAATCATGGAGTGGTCCTTAGATTTCCATATCTTTGTCTCTGTGAACAAAACCTCCATCAGAAGCCTAGACTATGGACAGGGCATGGTTGAAATATGTTTTTATAAGCCACCAGCTTTCTAGGAGGTTCCTGTGTAGGGCTGTCCTTTTTAGGGTAACAATTCATAATAGGGCTATGTTAATGTCAGTGGTATCAGTACTTTAGAATTTATGAGAATTGTCAGTCCTCTGTTTGTTACGTTGTGATTAGTGTTGAGTGAACATGTTCGGCCGAATACACTATTTGGCTGAACATGGTGGTGCTCGAGACCATGCTCGAGTCACTTCCACACACGCTAATTAGCCAAATAGCGTGCGGGAAGGTACTGACATTCAATGTAATGCCAGTAGCTATGTTAGCTACTGGCATTACACTGATTGGATGGCTGGGAACGCGTCATCGGGTGCTATAAAGCACCCGGTGACATGTGACCGGCGCATACCGAGCCAGGGTCAGCTGCTGCAAGCAGGGACAGACAGTGTAGGGAGAGAAGCATGCTAGGCAGGGATAGAAATCACACAACAAAGACCCAAAAGCCCCTTTATGGGCTATTATATCTGGCACAAAGCAATATTTTTTTATTTTTGGGGTGTTTAACAGTGGTGAAAATAGCACTAGGTGGCCTGCCATTAATGTCACATGTGCCGCTGCATGCTGTAGGATACTCTCTGTATACTATATACCTGACATACTTTGCTATAATTTCTGCTGAATAAACACCTATAAATATAGTCAGACAAAGCCGACTGTAGTGTGGACATGTGAACAAAACTCGCCTATAAAGTATATACGCCACACACTAATGAATAAATAGTAATGCTTTATTAGTTAAAATATATATATAACAGAAAAACATAAAAAATGACAGACATGGAGTGGAGTGAGGACTAATAGGAGGGCGTCACCGGGCAGGGAAAGTAGAGCAATAATAATCAAATAATGAGGTCGAAGGGAGAAATACATATACCATATATGTCTAAAAGAGATACAGGTAAGAAACAGGGGATAGAAAATGCCCTGAAAGGGTAAAGGGTATAATCAAAAGAAAGTAATCCAGACCTCAATAGACAGACAATAATGGCTACTACCCGGCGCGGTGACGGCCTCCTCCCGACGACGTTTCGCCAATAGGCTTCTTCACGGGGAATGATCGTGCATAGACGTCCCTCCCTTTATAAACATATATCCCAGCTGACTCACATAATTACTGATTAATAACGTCAAATGTAGAGAGCGGATATCAACCACCGACCGGACGTCATACCCCGGAAGTACAACGGGAAAACCGGAACTACTCGGACAATTAATGACAGGACTAGCATGGCAAAAGATCCCAGCAAACATGGCGGTACGCACCACAAGGGGACATACCCCGGTGGTGCGTGTAAGGAAGTAGCCAGACCAACTGGGCATGCGCATTTAATCATGTCTGAGAATACAGGAAAAATGGCCGTGCGCTTCAACCTGGACCGCAACAAGCTCACTCTCGCAGGATCCAAAAAGGAATAGCATATGTAGCGGTCCTGTGCTTCAGGTTGAAACGCTACAGGCCATTAAAAAGGCATGTGTCAATCGAAAAACATGATGCCATCATATAAATGTAAGTTGATGCTAATAAATTATCACATACACAATAAATATAAATAGTGAAATAAAATGAAATAAAATCTTAATAATAGTAATACCATGCCAAACGGTAAGGAGTGCAAAATAGACGCATGAGTGCAAGTGCAAAATGTGCCAGTGAACTAGTGAGCATGCAGTGCAAAGGTGAACAAAACAAACTACCAGTGCATTACAAAGAACAAATACAGCGTAAAAAACAGTTCATAAAGAGAGCTGGGCATAGTCATAATATCGCACCAGTCAAGAGCAAAAAAGTGCAAAGGTAAAGTAAGGGGAAAAAACATGAAAGTGAGAGCAATGATGAGTATATTAGGATATAACACGATGGACAAAAGTGATGATAATGTGAAAAAATGAATTCATACATAATTATAATTTTCCTAAAAGTGATTGATATAGACGTAAATAGCAAAAATTACTTCATATAGAAGCCATCAAAGTGTAATAAACACATGATTAAATATACATCTGTAGTTTAAAAGGGAGCGCATACATATAGAAAAGCCCAGGAGATCCTTATATATATTATTATATTATCTATATGTATGCGCTCCCTTTTAAACTACAGATGTATATTTAATCATGTGTTTATTACACTTTGATGGCTTCTATATGAAGTAATTTTTGCTATTTACGTCTATATCAATCACTTTTAGGAAAATTATAATTATGTATGAATTCATTTTTTCACATTATCATCACTTTTGTCCATCGTGTTATATCCTAATATACTCATCATTGCTCTCACTTTCATGTTTTTTCCCCTTACTTTACCTTTGCACTTTTTTGCTCTTGACTGGTGCGATATTATGACTATGCCCAGCTCTCTTTATGAACTGTTTTTTACGCTGTATTTGTTCTTTGTAATGCACTGGTAGTTTGTTTTGTTCACCTTTGCACTGCATGCTCACTAGTTCACTGGCACATTTTGCACTTGCACTTATGCGTCTATTTTGCACTCCTTACCGTTTGGCATGGTATTACTATTATTAAGATTTTATTTCATTTTATTTCACTATTTATATTTATTGTGTATGTGATAATTTATTAGCATCAACTTACATTTATATGATGGCATCATGTTTTTCGATTGACACATGCCTTTTTAATGGCCTGTAGCGTTTCAACCTGAAGCACAGGACCGCTACATATGCTATTCCTTTTTGGATCCTGCGAGAGTGAGCTTGTTGCGGTCCAGGTTGAAGCGCACGGCCATTTTTCCTGTATTCTCAGACATGATTAAATGCGCATGCCCAGTTGGTCTGGCTACTTCCTTACACGCACCACCGGGGTATGTCCCCTTGTGGTGCGTACCGCCATGTTTGCTGGGATCTTTTGCCATGCTAGTCCTGTCATTAATTGTCCGAGTAGTTCCGGTTTTCCCGTTGTACTTCCGGGGTATGACGTCCGGTCGGTGGTTGATATCCGCTCTCTACATTTGACGTTATTAATCAGTAATTATGTGAGTCAGCTGGGATATATGTTTATAAAGGGAGGGACGTCTATGCACGATCATTCCCCGTGAAGAAGCCTATTGGCGAAACGTCGTCGGGAGGAGGCCGTCACCGCGCCGGGTAGTAGCCATTATTGTCTGTCTATTGAGGTCTGGATTACTTTCTTTTGATTATACCCTTTACCCTTTCAGGGCATTTTCTATCCCCTGTTTCTTACCTGTATCTCTTTTAGACATATATGGTATATGTATTTCTCCCTTCGACCTCATTATTTGATTATTATTGCTCTACTTTCCCTGCCCGGTGACGCCCTCCTATTAGTCCTCACTCCACTCCATGTCTGTCATTTTTTATGTTTTTCTGTTATATATATATTTTAACTAATAAAGCATTACTATTTATTCATTAGTGTGTGGCGTATATACTTTATAGGCGAGTATAATTTCTGCTGTTAAGCCCGCAGTATTTCTTTTGCGTCTTGCTGTATAACATTTGCACAAGGAGGGACTTGTGTAGGGATAGAATTTCTATAGGCAGGGTTAGTATCATTGTTCAAAAGACACAAAAGTCCATTGTTAAATCCTTTTTCATTTTTTTTTTTTTTTTTGGTGGCCAAAAAAAAAATCCAAGTGTGCCCTGTCAGTAACACTAGGTGCACAGCGTATTAGAACCGTTCAAAAGTCTATATAGCTGACATCCGTTGTTACATTTAATACCGTTAATTTAGGCCGCAGTTCCTCATTTGCATCTGCAGTTTAATTTGCCCAAGGATGGAATTAAACTATAGGGATAGGATTTGGGTAGGTACACAACTCTTCTCGCCACACCAGTGCGAGCAGGTAGTCAGTTGGATTTCAGCTGATAATGCTTCCAATCGGTTAAGCACCACCCCCTCTTCCACAAAGTCCAGTCTCAGTAGCCAAGAGTCTGGGCAACCGCATCCTCACCCTGATCCTCCTTCCTCCCACCATGCAGAGTCTGGGCAAAGAACTAATCCCACATTCGGATATTCCGAGGAGCTTTTTTCATCACCGTTCCGTGGCTCAGGCCTCTCGCCAAGGCCGCTTGAAGTGGGACATGAGGAGATATTCTGCCCTGATTCCCAACCTATTGAGCAAACACAGTCTGAAGAAGATGACGGTGGGGAACGACAAGTATTTTCTCTCGAGGTGCATGATAATGAAGAGACACAGTTGCCAAATAAGTCAAGTGCAATTAGTGTCTCAAGAGGTTGTGGATGAGGATGAGACACAGTTAAGTCAGGTTCTTGTTAGTTCAGCATGTCAGGAGGAGGACCAGAGTGAGGATGTGGAAGAGGAGGTTGTGGACGATGAAATAGCTGACCCAACCTGGAAAGGTAGCAAGCCGAGCGAGGACAGCAGTACATAGGGGGAGGGATCCGCAGCAGCGCAACAGGCTGGAAGAGGCAGTGGGGTGGCAAAAGGGAGAAGGCAGCCCTCGCCAACCAGGCCCGCAACTGTTCCCCGGAGCAGCCCCTTGCGGCAAGCTCCCTTGCCAAGGGTTAGGTGTTCCGCAGTCTGGCGGTTTTTTGAGGAAAGTGCTGACGATAAACGTAATTGTAATTTATAACCTGTGCCGTACCAAGATGAGCAGGGGAGTAAACACCAGCAACCTGACCACCACCAGCATGATCTTCCACATGTCAGCAAACCACCCTAAAAGGTGGGCCGAAAGCCTGGGTCCACGATCTGTGTCTGCAGGTCACACCACTGCCTCCTCTTCCCCTCTGTTACCTGCTGTCCAAGATGCAGGCCCAGATGCCTCCCGCCCTGCACCTGGACCTTCGCAGGAACCATCAGCCAGCACGTCCACTTCAGTTTCCCAGCACAGCGTTCAAATGTCCTTACCCCAGGCATTTGAACGCAAGTGCAAATACCCTGCCACCCACCCACAGGCCATAGCTCTAAACGTGCAACTTTCCAAGTTGCTGGCCCTGGAAATGTTGCCGTTTAGGCTGGTGGACACCGAGGCCTTTTGCAGCCTGATGGCAGCGGCTGTCCCTCGTTACACAGTCCCCAGCCGCCACTATTTTTCTCGGTGTGTCATCCCTGCCTTACACCAGCATGTGTCCAGAAACATAACCCGTGCCCTGACCAACGCAGTTACTGGCAAGGTCCACTTAACAACTGACACATGGACAAGCGCTTGTGGCCAGGGACGCTACATTTCCCTGACGGCACACTGGGTGAATGTTGTGGAGGCTGGGAGCGAGTCGTACCCTGGGATGGCAGAGCTGTGGCATGGCATAAGGGAACAGGCTGAGCTGTGGCTCTCGCCAGTCAACCTACAGCCAGGCATGGTTATATCCGATAACGGCCACAACTTGGTAGCGGCTTTGGAGCTGGCCAACCTCCCACTATACCATGCCTGGCCCATGTATTCAACTTAGTGGTTCAGCGGTTTCTGAAAACCTACCACAATTTACCTCAGCTACTGGTGAAGGTGCGTCGCCTGTGTGCCCATTTCCGCAAGTCACTGACAGCTTCAGCCGGCCTGGCAACGCTGCAGCAGCGCTTGCGGTTGCCGGCTTACGTACTGCTGAGCGACCTGAGCACGAAATGGAATTCCACCTTCCACATGTTCAGTAGGCTTTGTGAGCAGCAGAGGATAGTAGTAGAATACCAGCTGCAACACGGTCGGCGCCTCTCTAGTCAGCTTCCGCTCTTCACAAGCGACGAGTGGGCATTGATGTCTGACCTGTGTGAGGTGTTACGCAACCTGGATTAATCTACACAGATGGTGAGCGCCGATAATGCAATTATCAGCGTAACCATCCCACTTCTGTGTCTACTAAAAAGCTCGCTGCTCACAATAAAGGCCGATGCTCTGGGTGTGGAAGAGGTGGAAATGGGGGAAGACCCTACACAGGGTGATAGCCAGACCACCCTCGATTCTTTTTTCTCAGCGCCAATTGGAGGAGGAGCAGGAGACGGTTGCCATCGCTACACAGGGTAGCCATACCATGTTTACACCATCTCTTCGGTGTGGATGGGCTGAAGAGGAGGAAGAGGACAAGGAGGATATTGAGAGTCATGCTCCTGGTGGGGAGAGCGAAGCCTTGTCTGTTGGGACTCTGGCACACATGGCTGACTTCATGCTATGTTGCCTTTCCCGTGACCCTCGCGTTATACGCATATTAGGCAACACCGATTACTGGTTGTTCACCCTTCTCGACCCCCGCTACAAAGAGAACTTCCCATCTCTCATTCCTGTGGTGGAGAGGACAAGTAAAATGTTGCAATACCAGAAGGTCCTTGTCGAAAATGATGAGTGTGACAAGGAGGGAAAAGTTTTGGAAGATGGTAAAGGAGTACCTAGCTGACCGTGTCAACGTCCTCAGAGATCCCTCTGTGCTGTATAATTATTGGGTGTCTAAGCTGGACACATGGCACGAACTGGCGCTCTACGCCTTGGAGGTGCTGGCCTGCCCTGCCGCCAGCATTTTGTCTGAGCGGGTATTTAGTGCCACTGGAGGCATAATTACTGATAAGCGCATCCGCCTGTCAACTGACAATGCTGACAGGTTGCCGCTTATCAAAATGAACAAGGCCTGGATTGCCCTTCACTTCTCTACTCCACCAGAGGAAAGCGGCTAAACATGAAGGAAGCTTAAATCTGGCTTTTAGGATGTATTGAATACACTATATTATCATGTACCCCTTCCTCTTCTCGTCCTCTTCCTCCTCTTCCTCCATCATATGAAACTGCTTATTAGGTTGCCCTCGAAGTCCACCAGCTTGTCCTGCACCATAATTTTTTAGCCGGTCAGCTCACCAGCAGGCCCTCAACCATAATGTTTTACACGCTCAGCTCTGCTACATGTCACACATAATGTTTCAGACGGTCAGCTAATCGGCATGTCAAAAATAATTTTTAACACGCTCAGCTCTGCTACATGTCACTTATAATGTTTCAGACGTTCAGCTAAGTGGCATGTCAAAAATAATTTTTAACACGCTCAGCTCTGCTACATGTCACTTATAATGTTTCAAATGTTCAGCTAAGCGGCATGTCAAAATTTTTTTTAACATGCTCAGCTCTGCTACATGTCACTTATAATGTTTCAGAAGTTCAGTTAAGCGGCATGTCAAAAATAATTTTTAACACACTCAGCTCTTCTACATGTCACTTATAATGTTTTAGACGTTCAGCTAAGCGGCATGTCAAAAATTATTTTTAACACGCTCAGCTCTGCTACATGTCACATAATGTTTCAGACGTTCAGCTAAGCGGCATGTCAAAAATAATTTTTAACACGCTCAGCTTTGCTACATGTCACTTATAATGTTTCAGACGTTCAGCTAAGCGGCACGTCAAAAATAATTTTTAACACGCTCAGCTCTGCTACATGTCACTTATAATGTTTCAAATGTTCAGCTAAGCGGCATGTCAAAAAATTTTTTAACATGCTCAGCTCTGCTACATGTCACTTATAATGTTTCAGACGTTCAGCTAAGCGGCATGTCAAAAATAATTTATAACACTCTCAGCTCTGCTACATCACTTATAATGTTTCAGATGTTCAGCTAAGAGGCATGTCAAAAATAATTTTTAACACGCTCAGCTCTGCTACATGTCACTTATAATGTTTCAGATGTTCAGCTAAGCGTCAAAAATAATTTTTAACAGCAGCGTGTCAACCTTAAATTTTGGACAGTTTGATGAGCAGCAGTGTGTCAACCTTAAATTTGGGACAGTTTGATGGGCAGCAGCGTGTCAACCTTAAATTTGGGACAGTTTAATGGGCAGCAACAAGTCACTCTTAAAATTTTTTTAACGTCAGCCCGGCAGCAGCGTGTCAACCTTAAATTTGGGACAGTTTGATGGGCAGCAGCGTGTCAACCTTAAATTTGGGACAGTTTGATGGGCAGCAGCGTGTCACCTGTAAATTTTTTTGACTTTCTGCTCAGCAGCGTGTCAACCTTAAATTTGGGACAGTTTGATGAGCAGGAGTGTGTCACCCTTAAATTTGGGGGGTGCCAGGTCTTCTCCCATTGACTTCCATTATACTCGGGTGCTTGGCCGAGCACTCGAGCACCACCTAGTGTTCGGCCAGAGCACCCGAGCACCCGAACATCGGGGTGCTCGATCATCACTAGTTGTGATATCCGTGAGGACACTGTTTACCATTCACAACAGTGTCTTACTGAGTTGCATACACTTATCAATGATCAACAGTATGTTTGCTGTGCTTTTGATGTTAAATGCATTATGTTTTAATTTGTCAGCCATTTAGTGATAGTATATCCACAAGATATACAGTACAGACCAAAAGTTTGGACACACCTTCTCATTCAAAGAGTTTTCTGTATTTTCATGACTATGAAAATTGTAGATTCACACTGAAGGCATCAAAACTATGAATTAACACATGTGGAATTATATACTTAACAAAAAAGTGTGAAACAACTAAAAATATGTCTTATATTCTAGGTTCTTCAAAGTAGCCACCTTTTGCTTTGATTACTGCTTTGCACACTCTTGGCATTCTCTTGATGAGCTTCAAGAGGTAGTTACCTGAAATGGTATTCCAACAGTCTTGAAGGAGTTCCCAGAGATGCTTAGCACTTGTTGGCCCTTTTGCCTTCACTCTGCGGTCCAGCTCACCCCAAACCATCTCAATTGGGTTCAGGTCTGGTGACTGTGGAGGCCAGGTCATCTGGCGTAGCACCCCATCACTCTCCTTCTTGGTAAAATAGCCCTTACACAGCCTGGAGGTGTATTTGGGGTCATTGTCCTGTTGATAAATAAATGATGGTCCAACTAAACGCAAACCGGATGAAATAGCATGTCGCTGCAAGATGCTGTGGTACCCATGCTGGTTCAGTATGCCTTCAATTTTGAATAAATCCCCAACAGTGTCACCAGCAAAGCACCCCCACACCATCACACCTCCTCCTCCATGCTTCACCGTGGGAACCAGGTATGTAGAGTCCATCCGTTCACCTTTTCTGCGTCGCACAAAGACACGGTGGTTGGAACCAAAGATCTCAAATTTGGACTCATCAGACCAAAGCACAGATTTCCACTGGTCTAATGTCCATTCCTTGTGTTCTTTAGCCCAAACAAGTCTCTTCTGCTTGTTGCCTGTCCTTAGCAGTGGTTTCCTAGCAGCTATTTTACCATGAAGGCCTGCTGCACACAGTCTCCTCTTAACAGTTGTTGTAGAGATGTGTCTGCTGCTAGAACTCTGTGTGGCATTGACCTGGTCTCTAATCTGAGCTGCTGTTAACCTGCGATTTCTGAGGCTGGTGACTTGGATGAACTTATCCTCCGCAGCAGAGGTGACTCTTGGTCTTCCTTTCCTGGGGTGGTCCTCATGTGAGCAAGTTTCTTTGTAGCGCTTGATGGTTTTTGCGACTGCACTTGGGGACACTTTCAAAGTTTTCCCAATTTTTCGGACTGACTGACCTTCATTTCTTAAAGTAATGATGGCCACTCGTTTTTCTTTACTTAGCTGCTTTTTTTCTTGCCATAATACAAATTCTAACAGTCTATTCAGTAGGACTATCAGCTGTGTATCCACCTGACTTCTGCCCAACACAACTCATGGTCCCAACCCCATTTATAAGGCAAGAAATCCCACTTATTAAACCTGACAGGGCACACCTGTGAAGTGAAAACCATTTCAGGTGACTATCTCTTGAAGCTCATCAAGAGAATGCCAAGAGTGTGCAAAGCAGTAATCAAAGCAAAAGGTGGCTACTTTGAAGAACCTAGAATATAAGACCCAAAACATTGGGTAACTCTGACATGGAAAAGGACCTAGGAATTTTAGTGAACAGCAAACTAAGCTGCAGAAACCAGTGCCAGACAGCTGCTGCCAAGGCCAATAAGATAATGGGTTGCATCAAAAGGGGCATAGATGCCCGTGATGAGAACATAGTCCTGCCACTTTACAAATCACTAGTCAGACCACACATGGAGTACTGTGTACAGTTCTGGGCTCCTGTGAACAAGGCAGACAGAGCAGAGCTGGAGAGGGTTCAGAGGAGGGCAACTAAAGTCATAGCTGGAATGGGTGGACTACAGTACCCAGAAAGATTATCAAAATTAGGGTTATTCACTTTAGAAAAAAGACGACTGAGGGGAGATCTAATAACTATGTATAAATATATCAGGGGTCAGTACAGAGATCTCTCCCATGATCTCTTTATCCCAAGGACAGTAACCATGACGAGGGGACATCCTCTGCGCCTGGAGGAAAGAAGGTTTGTTCACAAAAATAGAAGAGGATTCTTTATGGTAAGAGCAGTGAGACTATGGAACTCTCTGCCCGAGGAGGTGGTGATGGTAAGTTCAGTAAAAGAGTTCAAGAGGGGCCTGGATGTATTTCTGGAGGGTAATAATATTACAGGTTATAGTTACTAGATATGGGTTGTTGTTGATCCAGGGAGTAATTATGATTGCCTGATTGGAGTCGGGAAGGAATTTTTTCCCCTAAAGTGAGGAAAATTGGCTTCTACCGCACAGGGGTTTTTTGCCTTCCTCTGGATCAACTTGTAGGAAAACAGGTCGAATTGGATGGACAGATGTCTTTTTTCGGCCTTATAAACTATGTTACTATGTTACTATGTATTTACAGTTGTTTCACACTTTTTTGTTTAGTATATAATTCCACATGTGTTAATTCATAGTTTTGATGCCTTCAGTGTGAATCTACAATTTTCATAGTCATGAAAATACAGAAAACTCTTTGAATGAGAAGGTGTGTCCAAACTTTTGGTCTGTACTGTATATGTATATATATATATATATATATAGAGAGAGAGAGTATATCAATGTTCTGATACAGTAGCAACAGATTTCAATTTATCAGTACATTTATTTACATTTTTTATATTTAAAAAATTAAGATTATAAAACAGGAGAAATTTTTTGAGATAAATGTTTTGTATTTGTCTCCTTGTTTGCAGCCTACACTGAATGGTTTCTATCTAAAACTGAGTCAGTGGAAGAACATAGCAGCCCTGATACTTGTAAGCAGTAGATTCATAGATGCCCTATAAAAGGCTGTCATTGATGCTGTCTAATGTCAACCCTCTTAGACTGTTTACTTTCCTCATACACCATGTGGTCTAGATTAGGGAAAGTATTTGGACACAGTATTTAAACATGGATAACTTCCCCAGGACTTCATCAAATTTGGCCCTTGTTGAACATTTACGACATTTACATGGAAAACATATCCACTGCTTCCTAATGAGTATTTGTGTTTCTCTGCCCTAAATGAAGAATTAACAATAAGTCCTATTAGTAGAGGCGCTAGATGGCGTTACAAACTTCTGCACAAAGTTCTTCCAGTCTTTGGAAAACCTCATTAAAAGAAACTGCAATTTACTGTACAACTTGGAACACTGCATGTCTGTATTATCTCCTACAAGGATTGCTTAGTTTATAAACTGTTTAAGGCATAATATATTTTAGAGAATCTGGATAGCAGTACTCACTCCAGAATTAATACTTTTGTTATAAGTCTATCATTTTTACTGGGATCTGTTTAAAACTACATCCATTAAAGGGGTTTTCTAGGACCTTTATGTTGATGGTCTATTCTTAGGATTGATAATCAATATCTGAAGGGCAGGGGTTTGTCTCTGGGCACCCTAGCTTATCAACTGCTTTTCAGTAGCTCTGGTGCCAGAAATAGGCAGTGGGTGATATTGGTTACTCCAGTGCTACTTCCACTGAAATGAATGGGAGCAGTGCTGCAGTTACAAGCTCCATCAAATATGGATTAGTTCTGTGTAGTTCTGCCCATTAACTATATAATTCTGCCCATTAACTACAATCAATAGGCCATCAATATTATGGTCTTGGAAGACCACTTTAAGAAGGAAGCCATGATGCTAATATGAACAGAGCGTTACTATTAAAGCTATTTTAGTTTGAATGTAATCAGCTAAATCTATAATACTTTGTTAGATTATTAGGGACAATGGACCTTGTGCATCAAGACCAAAATATGACCTGGGTATAAGGTAATCTTTGCCTGGCTCAGAGATCTCGATAACACTAGACCCTTTGCAACTTCCTGTCCCCACAGACTAATATAATTTTTAAGAAGTTATTTATGTGTGTGGACATTTTCTACACACACCCCCAGTGTGGCCAGACCTGCAGTGGTTATTATACTTAGCTGATGCATTTCAACTCAATAGCTGCCTCGCCAGCTCCGTAGGTCTGTGGTCTTCTCCTATCACCACCTTCTTCGACGCTGGGTCACATCACTGCTGCAGACAATGACTGAACTTAGCAGTGATGTGTCACCCATGTGCCGCATAACCTAGGGATATGGTGATACGTGACCACTGGCTGCAGTGATCTCTGGACCTTGTGTCAAATCAGGGAGACTTGGGACTTGCAGAGCAAGAGGGGCACTGATGGAGCTGGAACTCAGCAGCAGAGACCAGGTAAGTATGATTACCACCATGGGTACGGCCATGTAGTTTCTGTAGAAAATGAATAAGCCCTTTAAATAAATGCTGGACTTGCACGACTCAATTTACGGCACAACATTTTGTAACATTTCTTTACCTTTGTCTATATTTTATTTGCCCTGTCTGCTGTTTTTCCATGACATACAGAAGTTTGATAATCTTATCCAGTGGAAGTTGCTGACTCCATAAGTCCTTGGCGAGTGCCACATGCCTATTTTTTCTGCAATAAAGGATTCTGGGACCCAGAAGTCAGGTGCAACCCCGACCAAAAATATCACAACTTTATACCACAGCTATCGGTCTGGCAGTTTCAATTTTCATTTCAATAAAAGTTAAGGTGAAATATGGCTAATATTGACCTATATACAACAATTTGATGCATCTGCAGGACAATGGTTGCAGACTACAAACTATGTGTGTAGTCTGATACTGCAAGAATGGCTTCCTTCCTTTCTGCATTTGACTTCTTGCTAAGCAGCTCCTAGACACGCTAATTGAGGTAGGGGAAGGGAGGAATTTTGCAAGCCTCACAGGGAATTCCAATGCCTCACAATTTTACACCTAGTGAACAGCGGTTAAGACAGGAGAATATTTAGACAAGCACATGCACAGCGCATTTTGATAAGCCAAAAACAATAGCTTTCATTGTCAGATGCTTTCTATGTAGGAAGCCCAACGTAATATATTTCAAGATGGCAGCTGAAAGAACATTAGGTAGCAGTGTCCCTGCATGTAGTTCCTAGCTTACAAAGAAGACAAAGTATTCTCTGCAATATCCTGCAGCCTTATTATATCAAGAGGGCATAATGCTTAACTTTAACAAAAGAAAAAAAAAGAAACTAAATAAAAATGACATTTCAACAATGAAAAAAATTAAAAAGGAAAAAATGGTTAGAAACGAAATAAAATATTTTCTTTGCCTGCCAAAATGCTTCTCCTCGGGATTCCAATCTATTTGCTGAAAGTTATTTTTACTGTTCATGCCTGAACAATAAAAGAATAACACGTTTTGCAGAAATTTACAACGTTGGCCATTTTGAGGTCAACCATATACAGCTGCCAAATCTATGCTTTTCCCTGTAACCTTGCTATAAAGCAACTATTTGTGCTGTTAATTTATGCATTGTATTTTTCTTCATTTACTTAATTAAATACGAAACATATGAAATGAATAATTACATGAACAAACCTGAAAAAAATTCAGTGAAGTGGTACAAATTTTTCCATAATTTGTTGCATCATATAAAGAGAATCAACCAAATTGTAAATCCATGAAACATAAATGAAAGAATTTATGGACAGTTCAGGAATGTGGAACCTTCAGAACTCAGACATAGGTTCACAGGACGTGACCAATTAATCATTTGTTGGTTTGTTCCTACTGTATGAACAATCCTAATAACTCCAGTAATGTGCCAGCCTAAACTGTTTGAACATGGTGTTAGTTTCAAAAGTTGCAAATGCTTGGCTGGATTTTTCAGACCATGCCATACACTTGTATTTTCAGCCAACCACTGTCAAAAGTTAGCCATTAGCCATCATTAATGATCAAGTATGATTTCCAAATGATGGTTGGCTGAAATGGCTGATTTTGGACATTTTTCTTATGTGTATGGGCAACTTTAGAATAGGGCTATCTTATTATTGGTGTACATATGGGTCTGGCTACTTCAGAGCCGAAATTCCTAACTCTCATGATCTATTCAAAGGAAGGTGGAGCGTAAATAAAGGCTGCCATACACATTCAATAGCTGTTGTCTAAAAGACTCCCTGACTCCCCCATACATATCCATGTTAGCTTCAGCTGAACATGTGCATGTATTCAATAGGGAGAGAGGAGAAAGCATCTGCTAGACACCTCTGGTGGTGGCTTATCTCCTGGAAGAACAAAAGGATTGGGTAAAAATATTCACTTCACCTGATCCTTCTCTTTCCAACATCATCTTTCAGGAGCTCCCCACACACATTAGACTGTTGACAATATTGTTTATGGCGGCCTTAAAGGGGTTTTCCAGGAGTTTTACACTGATGATCTATCCTCTGGATAGGACGTGAATATCTGATTGGTGGGAGTCTGACGCCCAGGACCCCTGTCGATCAGATGTTTGATAGGGAAGTGATGTTTGCATTAGTGCGCAGCCTTCTCCAGTTTTTCTTAGGCCGTATGACATAATGTTCATCGGTCACATGGCCTAGGTGCAGCATTCTTTGAAAATGTGTTAGTGTCTCCCCAATTTTTCAAAACTGGAGTCATCTGGGTCATATGTAATGGAAATATGAATTTGAATCCATATTCATCATTTCAGTCTCCAATGTAGTAAATATAGGTCTGTAATAAGAATTTTGCCTCCACAAAATGACAATGAAGTACATTTTCAAACATTTAATAAAAATAATGTGTTTAAGTACTACTAGAGATGAGCGAGTAGTGTTCGATCGAGCCGGTATTCGATCGAATACTACGCTATTCGGCATACTCGATTTCAATCAAGTATAACGGCGATGGCGCACTTAGAATTCGTTTCCCCTCCCACCTTCCCTGGCGCTCTTTTTCCACCAATCACCATGCAGGGGGGGTATGACAGGCCCGCGGAGCACGCTGGCAGCGCGAAAACGGCATCTACATGGATTGCTGGAAAAACCATGTGACCTCGAATATTAAAAACTCAGCTCTTCCTGCTCGTACGCATATGCTGCGTGAACTTAGTCAGGGACAGAGGCTGGAGAAGGGAGAGATAGGTTTTAGCTGTTGGACAGGCAGGAGCGTGATTAAAAGCCCTTATCAGGGCTACTATAGTGCAGTACAGTGATAGCTTTACTACAATATACACTCTGCAGAGAATGGCTGCTGTATTCAGGGATAGCTGCTGGAGTAGGGACAGAGAGAGGCATTAGTGGTGTATTAGGTGCTCTGCTACATACCAAACTATATTTGGCACTACTGTTCTGCGTTCTTTTTGGCTGCAAAACCCTGTTATATACCTAGTGTGTATATGCACCATCTGATCTGGCAGTATATGGCTGTTTTATTTATTTATTTTTTTTAAATACAGTTTATTTGGCTCTAGTGTTTTGGGTTCTGTGTGCCTGCAATACCCTTTTTGTATACCAGGTGTAAATACCCACCGTCTGACCTGTTAGTACACGGCTGTGTACCTAGAAATATAAAAAAATAGGCCTTTTCATTGGCACCTGTACTGTGCGTTCTCTTGCAAAATATTTTTATATACGTGGTGTTAATACACACCGTCTGATCTGTTAGTACACGGCTGTGTGCCTAGAAATATAAAAAAAATTGGCCTTTTCATTGGCACCTGTACTGTGCGTTCTCTTGCAAAATATTTTTATATACGTGGTGTTAATACACACCGTCTGATCCGTTAGTACACGGCTGTGTACCTAGAAATATAAAAAAATTGGCCTTTTCATTGGCACCTGTACTGTGCGTTCTCTTGCAAAATATTTTTATATACGTGGTGTTAATACACACCGTCTGATCTGTTAGTACACGGCTGTGTGCCGAGAAATATTAAAAAATAGGCCTTTTCATTGGCACCTGTACTGTGCGTTCTCTTGAAAAATATTTTTATATATGTGGTGTTAATACACACCGTCTGATCTGTTAGTACACGGCTGTGTACCTAGAAATATAAAAAAAATAGGCCTTTTCATTGGCACCTGTACTGTGCGTTCTCTTGCAAAATATTTTTATATACGTGGTGTTAATACACACCGTCTGATCTGTTAGTACACGGCTGTGTACCTAGAAATATAAAAAAAATTGGCCTTTTCATTGGCACCTGTACTGTGCGTTCTCTTGCAAAATATTTTTATATACGTGGTGTTAATACACACCGTCTGATCTGTTAGTACACGGCTGTGTACCTAGAAATATAAAAAAATTGGCCTTTTCATTGGCACCTGTACTGTGCGTTCTCTTGCAAAATATTTTTATATACGTGGTGTTAATACACACCGTCTGATCTGTTAGTACACGGCTGTGTGCCGAGAAATATTAAAAAAATAGGCCTTTTCATTGGCACCTGTACTGTGCGTTCTCTTGCAAAATATTTTTATATACGTGGTGTTAATACACACCGTCTGATCTGTTAGTACACGGCTGTGTGCCGAGAAATATTAAAAAAATAGGCCTTTTCATTGGCACCTGTACTGTGCGTTCTCTTGCAAAATATTTTTATATACGTGGTGTTAATACACACCGTCTGATCTGTTAGTACACGGCTGTGTACCTAGAAAATATAAAAAAAATTGGCCTTTTCATTGGCACCTGTACTGTGCGTTCTCTTGCAAAATATTTTTATATACGTGGTGTTAATACACACCGTCTGATCTGTTAGTACACGGCTGTGTGCCGAGAAATATTAAAAAAATAGGCCTTTTCATTGGCACCTGTACTGTGCGTTCTCTTGCAAAATATTTTTATATACGTGGTGTTAATACACACCGTCTGATCTGTGAGTACACGGCTGTGTACCTAGAAATATAAAAAAAATTGGCCTTTTCATTGGCACCTGTACTGTGCGTTCTCTTGCAAAATATTTTTATATACGTGGTGTTAATACCCACCGTCTGATCTGTTAGTACACGGCTATGTACCTAGAAATATAAAAAAATTGGCCTTTTCATTGGCACCTGTACTGTGCGTTCTCTTGCAAAATATTTTTATATACATGGTGTTAATACACACCGTCTGATCTGTTAGTACACGGCTGTGTGCCGAGAAATATTAAAAAAATAGGCCTTTTCATTGGCACCTGTACTGTGCGTTCTCTTGCAAAATATTTTTATATACGTGGTGTTAATACACACCGTCTGATCTGTTAGTACACGGCTGTGTACCTAGAAATATAAAAAAATAGGCCTTTTCATTGGCACCTGTACTGTGCGTTCTCTTGCAAAATATTTTTATATACGTGGTGTTAATACCCACCGTCTGAACTGTTAGTACATGGCTGTGTGCCGAGAAATATTAAAAAAATAGGCCTTTTCATTGGCACCTGTACTGTGCGTTCTCTTGCAAAATATTTTTATATACGTGGTGTTAATACACACAGTCTGATCTGTTAGTACACGGCTGTGTACCTAGAAATATAAAAAAAATTGGCCTTTTCATTGGCACCTGTACTGTGCGTTCTCTTGCAAAATATTTTTATATACGTGGTGTTAATACACACCGTCTGATCTGTTAGTACACGGCTGTGTACCTAGAAATATAAAAAAAATTGGCCTTTTCATTGGCACCTGTACTGTGCGTTCTCTTGCAAAATATTTTATATACGTGGTGTTAATACACACCGTCTGAACTGTTAGTACATGGCTGTGTGCCGAGAAATATTAAAAAAATAGGCCTTTTCATTGGCACCTGTACTGTGCGTTCTCTTGCAAAATATTTTTATATACGTGGTGTTAATACACACCGTCTGATCTGTTAGTACACGGCTGTGTACCTAGAAATATAAAAAAAATTGGCCTTTTCATTGGCACCTGTACTGTGCGTTCTCTTGCAAAATATTTTTATATACGTGGTGTTAATACACACCGTCTGATCTGTTAGTACACGGCTGTGTACCTAGAAATATAAAAAAATTGGCCTTTTCATTGGCACCTGTACTGTGCGTTCTCTTGCAAAATAATTTTATATACGTGGTGTTAATACACACCGTCTGATCTGTTAGTACACGGCTGTGTACCTAGAAATATAAAAAAAAATTGGCCTTTTCATTGGCACCTGTACTGTGCGTTCTCTTGCAAAATATTTTTATATACGTGGTGTTAATACACACCGTCTGATCTGTTAGTACACGGCTGTGTACCTAGAAATATAAAAAAAATAGGCCTTTTCATTGGCACCTGTACTGTGCGTTCTCTTGCAAAATATTTTTATATACGTGGTGTTAAAACACATCGTCTGAACTGTTAGTACACGGCTGTGAAGGAAAAATATTGTAACCAAAAAAAAATAAAATGCGGAGGAGGGCTAGCGGAATCGGACGTGGACGAGGACGGGGGCGCGGAAATGCTGTTGGGGGCCTTGTTGAAGCCAGTGGGGATACAATGCGTGCTGGTGAGGGTCAGCCAGGATCCCACTCATCCAGAATCCCTGCCTTTATGGGACAGTTAAGCAGGGGGCGGGTTACACCACTGATGAGGCCTGAGCAGGTTGAACAGGTGGTGCAATGGATAGCCGATAGCGCTTCCACACAGTTGTCCACCAGCCAGTCATCCACACAGTCTCACTCTGACCCTCCTTCCTCCACACCTGGCCAACAGAGTCATCCCACCATTGACCCCTCCCAGGAGCTCTTTTCGGGTCCTTTTTCAGATGTGCCGGAAGAATCCCAGGAGCTAGCAGAGGAATTTGTTTGTAGTGATGCCCAAACACTTGAGTATTCGCCATCTCCTGCTGATGTGGACCCTGAACCATCATCTGTTATCATGAGCGATGATGATGATGAGACGCAGTTGCCATCAAGGGAGGCTGTTGGAATGTCCAGTTGGCAGGAGGAGGAGCAGAGTGAGGAAGTGGAAGAGGAGGTGGTGGATGACGAAATGACCGACCCCACTTGGCCAGGGGTGATGTCCAGCGGGGAAAGCAGTGGAGAGGTGGTGGTCTGCACAGCACCGAAAAAGGCAGCAAGAGGCAGAGGGATGTCCAGAGGCAGAGGCATGTCCAGAGGCAGAGGGATGTCCAGAGGCAGAGGGATGTCCACAGGCAGAGGGATGTCCACAGGCCAGAGGGATGTCCACAGGCAGAGGACAGTCCAGACAGAGAAGTGAGGCCACAGCCAGCAGGGCCGAAGCTGTTCCCGGTAGCGGGCAGTCGCGTGAAGCTCCCCATCGAGGCCTCGTACTTCTGTGGTGTGGAGATTTTTTAATGTTTGTGCGGATGACAAACTGAGCGCGGTTTGCACACTCTGCCACTCAAAACTGAGTAGGGGCTCTGAGAACAGCAATATGACAACCTCAGGCATGCGGCGTCACTTGGAAGTCAAGCACTGGGCTGAGTGGGAGAGAGCAAACGCAATACAACCTGCGCAAGGTCTTCCTGCCACTGCCTCTTCCCCTTTATTGTGTGCTGCCACTGCGGTCCAGACCTCCAGCCAGGACACCTCCACATCTGCCTCTGCCTTGGCTACTTTGGGGCCTTCTCCTTCAGCCTCCCCTTCCCCCGCATCTTCGCCTGCACCTTCACACTCCTCGTCCCATCAACTGTCCATCTCGCAGGCGTTCGACCGTAGGCGGAAGTACGCCTCGAGTCACCCACCAAGCCCAAGCCTTAAACTGCCACATCTCCAAACTGCTGGCCCTGGAGATGTTGCCGTTTAGGCTTGTGGAGACGCAGGCCTTCCACGACCTGATGGCGGCTGCCGCACCTCGCTATTCCGTCCCCAGCCGCCACTACTTTTCCCGGAGTGCCGTCCCCGCCCTGCACCAGCACGTGTCGCGTAACATCAGGCGGGCCCTGAGGTACGCAGTCAGCGCAAAGGTCCACTTGACCACCGACTCGTGGACAAGCGCTTGCGGCCAGGGACGATACATCTCTTTGACGGCACACTGGGTGAATGTTGTGGAAGCGGGGACGGGGTCGCAAACAGAGACGGCCTACCTACCACCCCCGCCCAAGATTGCCAGCATGGGTTCTGATAAACCCCCCTCCTCTTCCTCCTCCTCCTCCTCCTCCTCTGCCTTAACATCGCCCTCAGCCGCTAGCTGGAAGCGTTGCAGCACTGGCGCGGGGAGACGTCAGCAGGCGGTGCTTAAGCTCATCAGCTTGGGCGACAGGAAGCACAGCGCCCCAGAGGTGAGGGACGCCATATTGCAGCAGACGGAGATGTGGCTGTCGCCGCTGCAGCTAGGACCAGGCATGGTCGTGTGCGATAACGGCCGTAACCTAGTGGCGGCTCTGGAGCTTGCCGAACTCGAACACGTACCATGCCTGGCCCACGTTTTAATCTGGTAGTCCAAAAATTCTAAAGACTTACCCCAACCTGGCAGAGCTACTGGTGAAAGTGCCGGCGCTTGTGCGCACACTTTCGGAAGTCAACTGTAGCTGCTGCTAGCTTAAAAAACTCCAGCAACGCCTCCATTTGCCTGAACATCGGCTGTTGTGCGACCTGCCGACTCGCTGGAATTCCACCTATTCCATGTTGGCCAGGGTGTGTGAGCAGCAGAGAGCATTGATGGAGTACCAGATTATGAATCCACGCGTGCCTCCAACTCAGCTCCCTCAGTTTGCCAACCACGAGTGGCCATGGATGGCAGACATATGCGATGTACTGCGTATCTTTGAGGAGTCCACCAAGAAGGTCAGCAGCGAGGACGCTATAGTGAGCGTAACCATCCCGCTCCTATGCGTCCTTAAAGAATCGCTCATCGCAATAAGGGAGAACGCATTGCACGCAGAGGAGACGGGGGTAGGAGGAGACGCAACGGAGCTACACAGTCAGACCACACTTTTGTCTGCTTCTCGGTGGCAGTTGCAGGAGGAGGAGGATGAGGAGGAGGACGACGTGGAGGTGGCTGTGGAAGAGGAGGAGGATGCTGGCGGCGAGGGTAGCAGTCAGGCTGTGTGCGTCCCATTGGTTCAGCGCGGATGGGGCGGAGAGGAGGCGGAAGAGGAAGAGGAGGAAATGGCAAGTGATCCTTCTGGTGGGGGCAGTGACGTCATGCCTATTCAGAGTCTGGCACACATGGCTGACTTCATGCTGGGCTGCTTTTCCCGGGACACACGTGTTGTCCGGATAGTGGGAGAACAAACTGTACTGGGTCTTCGCAATCCTGGACCCCCGGTATAAAGATAACGTCTCCTCTTTTATTCCGGTAGAGGAGAGGACGAATCGATTGCTGGAATACAGAGGGAACTCGTGCAGAACATGATGGAGATTTTCCCACCCACCCATCGCTGGCGGCAGAGAGGAGAGGGTCTCCCAGAGTCCCACAACATCGATCAGGCCCACAGCCACCCAGGGGAAACTTCTCCAAGGGTGTGGGCACGTTCATGGCACCCCCTCGTGCAACTTCCATCACTGCGGGGCCCCGCTATCTAGCAGGAAGGGACAAGCTATCAAGCGGATGTTGCGGAGTTACCTGGCAGACCGTACCCCTGTCCCTCCCCCGATCCCCTCCGCGTCCTACACTTACTGGGGTTCTCCAAAGTTGGACCACGTGGCTGGAACTGTCCCCTGTACGCCTTGGAGGTGCCTTGCCTGCCCTGCCGCCAGCGTGGCTATCAGAAGGTGTTTCAGCGCAGCCGGGGGCATTATAACCGATAAGCGCAGCCGCCTGTCAACCGACAGTGCCGACAGGCTGACGCTAATCAAAATGAACAGCAAGTGGATTGACCCGGACTTTGCTTCTCCAACAGTGGAAAGCAGCCAAAAGTGAAGTGCCATCTGTATGAAGTGCCATTTCCTCCTCCACCTCCTCCTCCTCCTCCTTAACCGCCGTAGAATTGCTCCATAAAAAAAAAAAAAAATATTTATGGCTCACCTCTTGGGCCTACAAACAATTTTTAAGAGGTCTCACCTCTTTGGGCCTCCAACAATTTTTAAGAGGTCTCACCTCTTTAGCCTCCACACAATTTTTAAGAGGTCTCACCTCTTTGGCCTCCAACAATTTTTAAGAGGTCTCACCTCTCAATTTAAGACCTCTTTGGCCTCCACATAATTTTTAAGAGGTCTCACCTCTTGGGCCTCCACATAATTTTTAAGAGGTCTCAACTCTTTTGGCCTCCTACATAATTTTTAACAGGTCTCAGCCTCCACAATTTTTCTCATGGCTCACCTCTTGGGCCTACAAACAATTTTTAAGAGGTCTCACCTCTTTTGGCCCCACACAAATTTTTAAGAGGTCTCACCTCTTTGGGCCTCCACATAATTTTTAAGAGGTCTCACCTCTTGGGGCCTCCACATACAATTTTTAAGAGGTCTCACCTCTTGGGCCTCCACATAATTTTTAAGAGGTCTCACCTCTTGGGCCTCCACATAATTTTTAAGAGGTCTCACCTCTTGGGCCTCCACAATAATTTTTTAAGAGGTCTCACCTCTTGGGCCTCCACATAATTTTTAAGAGGTCTCACCTCTTGGGCCTCACATAATTTTTTAGAGGTCTCACCTCTTGGGCCTACACAATTTTTAAGAGGTCTCACCTCTTGGGCCTCCACATAATTTTTAAGAGGTCTCACCTCTTGGGCTCCACACAATTTTTAAGAGGTCTCACCTCTTGGGCCTCCACATAATTTTTAAGAGGTCTCACCTCTTGGGCCTCCACATAATTTTTAAGAGGTCTCACCTCTTGGCCTCCACACAATTTTTAAGAGGTCTCACCTCTTGGGCCTCCACAATAATTTTTTAAGAGGTCTCACCTCTTTGGCCTCCACATAATTTTTAAGAGGTCTCACCTCTTGGGCCTACAATTTTAAGAGGTCTCACCTCTTGGGCCTACAAATTTTTCTTCATGTCTCACCTCTTGGGCCTCCACATAATTTTTAAGAGGTCTCACCTCTTGGGCCTACAAACAATTTTTCTCATGGCTCACCTCTTGGGCCTACAAACAATTTTTTAAGAGGTCTCACCTCTTGGGCCACAAACAATTTTTTATTTATGGCTCACCTCTTGGGCCTTAATACAATTGTTAAGAGGTCTCACCTCTTGGGCCTACAAACAATTTTTATTATGGCTCACCTCTTGGGCCTTAATACAATTTTTATTATGGCTCACCCTTGGCCTTAATACAATTTTT
>ONZH01027932.1:0-32259 GCA_900303285.1 Rhinella marina | reverse complement strand
TCATAATTCAAGGGGTAGTAATGCCAACAGCTTCTTGTATACAGTCATAAAACATACTAGGATACAGCTGAGGATGCCCATACAAAGGAAAATGGATTGGGTGGATTTCTCCAAGTTGTACAAGTGTAGCGTAATAGGTTCCAGGGCAGAGAACACAAAAATTCATCTCTACTTGTCTGGACTTTCTGGCCTTAAAGGGGTTGTTTCATCTTGCCTAAATGGGGCATATCGCTAGGATATGCCCCCATTGTGTTATAGGTGCGGTCCACCGCTGGGACCCGCACCTATATCGAGAACGGGGCCCCGAAAGCGAACGGGGGCGCACTGCGCATGCGCAGCCGCCTCCATTCATTTTCAATGTGACCGGCGAAGATATTTCCGTCGGCTTCATAGAAATGAATAGGAGCGGTGGCCGCGCAAGTGCGGTGCGCTCCCATTCATTTCTATGGGGAGCCGGCTTGGTGGTGGCCGGACTGGAGTCCTCCAGCCACCACCTTGCGGGGCCCCGTTCTCGATATAGGTGCGGGTCCAAACGGTGGGACCCGCACCTAGAAGACAATGGGGGCATATCCTAGCGATATGCCCCCATTAGGCAAGATGAGACAACCCCTTTAACAGATACATCCATATTTCATACCTCATCTGAACTGCCCACCTGCACTCTGTTATATTGTTAATCATACATGTTGCCATCCTCCTCTTTAAGATTACAGACATCTTCAGGAAGCAGCTAAATGTATCAGTGAACAGGTGATAATTAATTTTGTGCAATAACCCATTTAATACTACACATTTAGCACATAAAGTACTAAATTTATTATGTGTTAAATAGTATGTACTAAAATATAAGGTGTACAAATTTTACACTAAAATAGAATACATATTAATTATGTACTAAAACTTTGTACTATAAACTACTGTATTATAAACTAAAATTATGGCTAAAAAAATTAAACTACAGAAATTATATATTAAATTGTTGCTACAGATTAAAATGTACAAATATTTGTAATAAAAATTATGTTATGTCCTAAAAATTAATGAGGAACAAATTATACACCCAAATTATGTTCTACAAATTACATATGTCAAAACTGCATACTACATATTAATAAGTGCAAAACTATAAATTTAAGATATAGATAAAAGTGCAAAACTGTGAAACAAACTACATACACTGAGCTTAAAGGGAACCTGTCATCTCCGAAACACCCCCTGAAGCGTTGTATAGTGTAAATGATGCTGAATCCGAATATGTAAGTTTTATCTTCATACCCACTTCCATTCCAACGCTGTGCTCCCACAAACTAGGAGTAAAATACATTGAGAGGACTCTTCTTTGAGTCCTCTCCATTAGGTAAGTGAGCACCAGTCCTCTCAGTGCATTTTACTGCAGGTTTGTGGGAGCATAGCGTCATAATGGAAATGAGTATGAAGATAAAACTTACATAATCGGATTCAGCATCATTTACACTATACAACGCTTACTCTAGTTCAGGGGGTGTTTCGGAGATGACAGGTTCCCTTTAAGCACTAAAATGTCAAACCTAATTATTACCAGCCTTTTTTTAAATACTTTAGTTGTATTTAAAAAAAATACACCAAAAACAAGAACAATATGTGATATATGATTCAGTGATGGTAGGCTCATGTATAGTGCATGTATCAAATGGACATAGTATGGGTGACCTGGGCTTACAGAGGGTCATATGGTGATAGAGAGTGAAATACTGTATTTTTCGCCCTATAAGATGCACCAGCCCATAAGACACACCTAGGGTTTAGAGGAGGACAATAAGAAAAACATTTTTTTTCCATTAGACCTCAGGTCAGACTACCAATCAGACCCCCAATGTTAATCAGACCTCAGCTGACAGCTCCAATAAGACCCCCAATGTTAATAAGACCCCAATCAGATCTCAGCTCAGACCCCAATGTCAATGACCCCCAATCAGACCTCAGAAAAGAGCCCCATGCCTCTTCAGCCCCCATATGCCTCTCATCAACCCCTGATGCCTCTTATTAGCCCCCTATGCCTGTCATCAGCCCCCATCCTTCATGCCTCTTTGCCTCATATCATCTCCATGACTTTAATCAGTCCCCATATCAGACCCCATGCCTCTTATCAGCCCCCATATTAGCCCACATGCCTCTCATCAGCCCCCATGCCACAGACAACATAAAATAATTAAAAAAAAAACATCTCCTGCTCTGGACGCTGCCGCTCCTCACTTCCAGCATAATCTTTTTCCTCCTGCCATCGGCTTTGACCTGATGCACACAGCGTGAGGTCACAGAGAACCCTCATGCTGTGCGCAGCCACAGCACAGCTGACAGCTGGGTACAGAGCCTTCACCGCCTCCCGGTTCTCTGGTACTAATGGAAGTGCTCATTAGTATTCACGCCATAGAACGCCGGGACATTTTTCCCCCACTTTAGGCGGAAAAAATGCATTTTATGAGGCGAAAAATACGGTATATGTGTATGTTTTCACAATAACAGCTGTGTTCACTGACACAAGACGTTCCCGTTGTGATTGCTTCAGTAACCAAACAGACACTTAAAGCAAGGGCTATTAGTTTAAACCGTTTTTTTCCTGTTGAAATTATTTGATTGGTCAATCTTCATGCCTGTGTAGGGGCTCAAAGGGAAAATCTGAGACTGATAAAGCTGATAATCTCAGGTTTAAAACAAGACCAGACCTGTGGCAATAACAATTATAAGTCACAAGTTAGAGTGCTTAGAAATATACATGTAGCTTTCACATTCAATTCTAACCAAAAGTGCTTTAATTTGCAATTTATGGTGGCTTTTTCTTTTTTTTTTAAGCTAAGATTGTCAGGTTTAAAGCAAGACCTGGCTTGAATTACTAGCTGTTACACAGCCTGAGATATTTTCTTGGCTACTGATTTGCCACCCTGCAAGTATGTATGAGATACATACTTGGCAGAGAAAGGGTGAATTGCTCTGGTGAGGAGAGAAGTAAGCCTGAAATATGCTAGAAGAAATTATCTCTCCTCCCCTTCAGCAGGCTGAGATGTCAGCCACCATGAGGAGTAGTGGGGGGGGGGAGAGTGGCATGCTGACAGCCTGCAAAGAGGTGATACACAAAGTGAATATGAGCACGCTGTGTCTGATTAGGCCATTTATTGCCAGATGCGATATGATCCTAGGCATTGCCCCTATACAGCATCCGCCAGATCGCAGTGTGCAAAATATATAGTGCTTCACCAGTATATAATGCCCTCTGTAGTGCCAGCAATAACATGTCCACCACATGCCCCCAACACACATTGTAATGCCCCCAGTGCCAAGTATAAAGTAGATGCCCCCAACAGTATAATTTAAACATAACTGATGAAAGTGTTTTCATCGGCTCAGGGGCGCACTTCGTCCAGGCCTGCAGGCACCCTGACTATCAGAGGAACGGGTAAGGGAAATGGCTCTCCCTTGCCCTGCCACAGCAATCATCTGAATCGCTGTCCTGAGGATGGCGATACAGATGAATATGGAGATGAGCGCTTCCACAATGGGCCTCCCATGGGCCCCCCTGCCGCACTGGGCCCCTGTGCAGCCGAACCGGCTGCACAGGCGTATGTCCGTTCCTGGACATGGTGACATCACACGTCAGTGCGCGCAATATTTAGCAAATTTTTTTTCAATCAAGATGACTCAGCTAGCAAATAGATGGAAGTATGTTTTATTTTTATCACAATTTCAGGAAAAATTAATTTGTTACCATGAAGCACTAGAAAATTCGGATTCGTGGTGAATCACATTTTTGCTAAAATTCGGATTGAAGTCAATTCGTTTAACTTTGATTAGCTGAACACTAGTGGTCATAACCCCTGGAAACGAGCTTTCTATAATATGATAGAAAAATGAATCAAGCCAGCAAAAGTAGGCAATATGCAAAGAAGGCAAAGGAGGCAATATGAACAATCGCAATACATTAGTGCTTTGTATTAACTTTCTAGGCATTATAAATGCCATATACTGAGGTGATATAACTCAATGTGAACCTCTGCTGTCAGAAGTGTAACCTGCTTTACTTCAAGTAAAATGTGAATTGGAACGAAGCAAAGCATTTGGAGCTGAATTTGGTCCAAAGTTTAGGAAAACTTTGATTCACAACGAAGACCAATTTCCTTGCTCTACGTGATAATGAATCAGATTTTTCTTAAATAGCGGCTGCATGTGTTGCAAAGCAAAATTAAGAAGCCCAGGAATGCGAGATCAACCATAGCACCGTGCAGCCAGCCAATCCGCAGATAGCCATCCCCTGTGATGTCACAGCCCTATAAAACCCTGATCCCGAGCAGTCGCCTCCATGTGAGCTGAGCATAGGGAGAGACGTGGCAAGGGCTCATGCGCTAGGGACAGTGTTGCTGAAAAGTATTTTAAAAAGGAATGTTGGAGAAAGAGTGCTGGCAGATCATAGGGAGAGTTGTTTGAGACTGTAAGGAGAACGTAGGGAGACAGCAGGGAGAGTGCAGGGTGAGTGTGCATCAAATTCTAGTGCACTTACATTCAGAGTTAATCCCTTATTTTAGTGGTACAGTTACGTTGCCTCTACATTCAAGGATGGTGTAATTTTTTTGCCCTGTACATGTGTGCATTGTAGGGAAATTGATCATAGTAAACATCTTCTGTTAGCTGTTGCATGATATAGCATCAGTATGAAGTCACATTAAAATATTTCGTCCTGTACATGTGTGCAGTAGAGCGAAATTGATTATAACGAATGCCTTCTGTTAGTTGTTGCGTTACATAGAATCAGTATCAGGCCATGGTTAAATATTTCACCCTGTACATGTGTGAGTAGAACTAAATTGATTATAATGAATGCCTTCTGTTAGCTGTAACATAGTAACATAGTAACATAGTTTATAAGGCCGAAAAAAGACATCTGTCCATCCAGTTCGGCCTGTTTTCCTATAAGTTGATCCAGAGGAAGGCAAAAAACCCCTGTGAGGTAGAAGCCAATTTTCCCCACTTTAGGGGAAAAAAATTCCTTCCCGACTCCAATCAGGCAATCAGAATTACTCCCTGGATCAACGACCCCTCTCTAGTAACTATAACCTGTAATATTATTACCCTCCAAAAATACATCCAGGCCTCTCTTGAACTCTTTTAGTGAACTTACCATCACCACCTCCTCAGGCAGAGAGTTCCATAGTCTCACTGCTCTTACCGTAAAGAATCCTCTTCTATGTTTGTGTACAAAACTTCTTTCCTCCAGACGCACAGAGGATGTCCCCTCGTCACAGTCACAGTCCTGGGGATAAATAGATCATGGGAGAGATCTCTGTACTGACCTCTGATATATTTATACATAGTTATTAGATCTCCCCTCAGTCGTCTTTTTTCTAAAGTGAATAAGCCTAATTTTGATAATCTTTCTGGGTACTGTAGTCCACCCATTCCAGTTATTACTTTAGTTGCCCTCCTCTGAACCCTCTCCAGCTCTGCTATGTCTGCCTTGTTCACAGGAGCCCAGAACTGTACACAGTACTCCATGTGTGGTCTGACTAGTGATTTGTAAAGTGGCAGGACTATGTTCTCATCACGGGCATCTATGCCTCTTTTGATGCAACCCATTATCTTATTGGCCTTGGCAGCAGCTGTCTGACACTGGTTTCTGCAGCTTAGTTTGCTGTTCACTAAAATTCCTAGGTCCTTTTCCATGTCAGAGTTACCCAATATTTTACCATTTAGTATGTACTGGTGACTTGCTTTATTCCTTCCCATATGCATAACTTTACATTTTCCAGTGTTAAACCTCATCTGCCACTTCTCTGCCCAAGCCTCCAGTCTATCCAGATCCATCTGTAGCAGTGTACTGTCCTCTTCTGTGTTAATTACTTTACACAGTTTAGTGTCATCTGCAAAAATTGATATTTTACTGTGCAAGCCTTCTACAAGATCATTAATAAATATATTGAAGAGAATAGGGCCCAATACTGACCCCTGTGGTACCCCACTAGTGACAGTGACCCAATCTGAGTATGTACCATTAATAACCACCCTCTGTTTTCTATCACTGAGCCAGTTACTTACCCACATACAGACATTTTCTCCCAGGCCAAGCATTCTCATTTTATATACTAACCTTTTATGTGGTACAGTGTCAAATGCTTTGGAGAAGTCCAGATATATGACATCCATTGATTCGCTGCGGTCCAATCTAGAACTTACCTCCTCATAGAAACTGATTAAATTGGTTTGACATGACCGATCCCTCATGAAGCCATGCTGATATGGAGTAATTTGCTTATTTTGATTAAGGTACTCCAAGATAGCATCTCTTAGAAAGCCCTCAAACAGTTTACCCCAACAGATGTTAAACTTACTGGCCTATAGTTCCTGGGCTCTGTTTTTGGACCCTTTTTGAATATTGGCACCACATTTGCTATGCGCCAATCCGGTGGAACACTCCTTGTCAGTATAGAGTCCTTAAATATCAGAAATAAGGGTCTAGCAATGACATTACTTAATTCTCTTAGGATACGTGGGTGTATGCCATCCGGTCCTGGCGATTTGTCTATTTTAATCTTTTTAAGACGCAGCTCTACTTCTTCCTGGGTCAGACAGGCACTTTTAATGGGGAATTTACTTTTATATTCTGCATTTCATCTGACAGTTTATTTTCCTCAGTGAATACAGTGGAGAAAAAGATATTTAGTAGCTTTGCTTTCTCCTCATCACTCTCTGCAACTCCCCCCTCATTATTCTGTAAGGGGCCGACACCTTCAGGTTTATACTTTTTACCATTTATATAATTAAAGAGGACCTTTCACCACTTTTAAAAAATCAAACTACACTATGTACCTCATAGTGTATCCCCCTCTGATGGTAGCGGCGCTTTTTTTTTTTCAAAAGGTCCCCCGGTGGCTTCACACGGCCCCCCGGTCTTCTGTCGGGCTTTATGTAAATTCAGAAGCATCGGAACAGGGAGGAGGAGACTCCCTGTTCCTCAATGGGCGTTTTTTCTGCCCTGCTGTGAGCGCTGTCCAATCAGAGCGGGACCGCTCACAGCAGGGCCGGAAGGAGTTCAACCCTGCTGTGAGCGGTCCGCTCTGATTGGACAGCGCTCACAGCAGGGCAGAAGCAACGCCCATTGAGGAACAGGGAGTCTCCTCCTCCCTGTTCCGATGCTTCTGAATTTACATAAAGCCCGACAGAAGAACGGGGGGCCGTGTGAAGCCACCGGGGGACCTTTTGGAAAAAAAAAAGCGCCGCTGCCATCAGAGGGGGATACACTATAAGGTACATAGTGTAGTTTGATTTTTTAAAAGTGGTGAAAGGTCCTCTTTAAAGAACATTTTAGGGTTAGTTTTACTCTCTTTGGCGATTAATCTCTTGGTCTCTAGTTTGGCTGTTTTTATTTGTCTTTTACATATTCTATTTTTTTCCTTGTAGTTTTTCAATGATTCCTGTAACATTACATATCATCAGTATTAGGCCACGGTTAAATATTTCGCCACCTGTACATGTGTGCATTGGAACTAAATCAATCACACTGCGTTCCAAATTATTATGCAAATTTGGTTTTATGTCATAAAGATGTCATTATTTTTCAATTAAATTCATGGATGTATTGTGTCTCAGGGCTCTTTGCATCACTGAAACAGGAACTTTTTAGCCTGATGCAAGAAATAACGCAAGTGGGTCACAGGGTGAAGTCTTTAGATACAACAAAGGCTGCGGTAGTGGAAGATGGCGCAGCAGTATCCCAATGCCTCACTGCATACCAATTGCACCTTGACTCCTTATATGCGGCAGTTGAGGACTAGGAGAATCGGGGCAGGAGAAATAGCTTACATTTTAGGGGTGTCCTGGAGTCAATTATGCCTGAGGATGTCCAGGCTGCTATATTGCAGATCACTGCATCTTTATTGGGAGCTGAAAAAAGTGCAGCCATAACCATTGAAAGGGCCCGCCGAGCCCTGTGGCCTCATTCCAAGAACACTGATCCCCCAAGGGACATTATATGCTGTTTCTTAAACTTTCAAGACAAAGAAATGGTCCTCAATGCAGCTAAAAATGCAACTTCAGTCTGCCCACGAGACACTCCCATTGCTATTTTTCAGGATCTCTCTCCCACCACTTTACAAAAGAGACGGGGACTTAAACCCCTGACAGATCTACTGTGAGCGGAGAAGATCCCATATAGATGGACTTCTTCATTTGGCCTCACTTTCTTGTTCTCAGGTCGCCGTATGGTGATCTCTTCTTTTTCAGATCTACAAGAGGCATATACTTATATGGACATATCGCCTTTGGATATCGAGAGCTGGGATACTGTCAAAGATCTCTCATCAGTTGGAGATCTCCCAAGGTCCATTCCATGGGAAAAGCAACAGAGGCACAAGAGTCTTGGGGGAGGACTAACCCCAAAGAAGATCTCCAGGATGAACACCTAGGACTTTTGGACCCCCCTGGTTATTCTGTCTCATTCTACCTCAATATACTGTAGATATACTTAACAATATTTATAATGTCTGCTATGGTCCAATATCTCCCCCCTCCCCTCCCTCTTTTCCCTTTTTGCCCAACCTACCAACCCTTCCCTTGATCGCCTTTGATACTCTTTTCCACTATAGCAGTATATTAATACTTACAGTATCTTTTTATGCCATATTATTATTTAGATCCAGTTAGGAGCAGTTTCTATATGTGTATGTGCACAATTACCCCCTTTGAGCGGAACCTCCATTGTTTATGTTACTAGTTGTGTGTAAAAACACACTTTACCCTGCAGGTTCTGTGTGCACTTTTTGTCTATTCTGAAGTTATAATGTTTTGTTTTGTTGTTTTACTCCTGGGATATGGGAGGCCTAGACTACAGTTAGCACTTAATACTGTCCAAGGAGGAGGGAGAGGCCCATCTATAGAGCTGATTAGATCTGCCTACCTGAAAAAGGTTACACTCCTTATGGATTATTTAAATGTAGTTTCTTATAATGTCAAAGGTCTGAGGTAGCCATTTAAGAGGTGCTAGATATTCTTCCTCTTGAAAAAAGAACGGTGCTCAGTTATACTTCTGCAAGAGACACATTTTAAGTTAAATAAATACCCTAACCTGATCTTCTCTAACTACCCACTCTGGTATCACTGAAGTGTGGATGGCCCAATATCTAGTGGGTGAGCATTGGGTTCCAAAAAGGTTTCCATTTCATTTATAACACCTATATTCAAGATCCAGAAGGACATTACATCATGGTGAAGGGTACGATAGGTCCTATCATCTATACCTTTGCCAACATATATGCCCCTATCTATGACCAAGTGATCTGGCTCCTTGAGGTCCTCTTAGTGCTCAACTTCTTTAGACAGGGAGTGGTTGTACTGGGAGGAGATTTCAACTTAGTTCTGCAACCCCTTCAAGACACATCCTCTAAATGCTCAGCATTGTCCTATAGAGCTTTAAGATCACTTAAATCTAAACTAGCAGAGATGGGTTTGATAGACGTGTGGGGATGTCCAAATCCTACCATAATTGACTGCACCTTTTATTCTGCAGCCTGCAACTATTACAGCAGGATTGACTATCTGTTTGTTTCCAAAGAACATCTGCAACTGTGCTCCACCTCACGGATTGGCAATATGACCTTATCGGACCACTCCCCTGTCTATTGTTCCCTTGCACTTGCTTCTAGTCCAGGTAAGATGCCAAGATGGAGGCATAACGAATCACTTAAAGCCACAGAAAAGCATATAACACACAATACAAACCTCCTTAAGGAATATTTCCTACTTAACCAAACTCCAGATATTTCCTCTCAGACCTTATGGGGCGCTCACAAAGTGTTTGTACGTGGGCACTATATCGGCCTAGGCACTCATGTCAAGAACATGGCTGCGTCCCGCTTAACCTCCCCTCTGGCCCAAATCCACAGTCTAGAAAAAAAGCCCATAAACAATCCTTAGCTACCCAATAACTGGCCACCTTGACTTTGCTTAGGACAGAATTAAAAAAACCTGATAAATCTATTCTAAGTTCATGATGAACAGAATCAAGAAACATAGACAATCCCATTTTGTCCCTTTCTTCACCTCTCAGTAAGGACAGCGTCTTTTTGATTCTAAAATCATAGCGGAACAATTTCAGCTCTTCTATAAGCCTTTCTATAACCTACAACCTGACACCCCTGACCCCCTCCCAATAGACAAGATCTGACTTATGGATACGTTTCTTGACAGTATTTGCTTACCTGCCCTATCCCCAGTACAAAGAGAAGCTTTATCTAAACCTTTCACATTGGTAGAACTTGACTCTGCTATTAAATGTACGCCAAGAGGCAAATGTCCAGGCCCAGATGGCCTACCTATTACTTATTACTCCACATTTAAATAGGTTCTTTTACCCTCCTCCCCTCCTTGTTTACAACCTCACACTATATAATGTAGCCTTGTCTATAGATATGACACGTACCCAAATATCCCTTATTGTCAAAGAGAGAAAAGACTCCTCCTTATGTGTGAATTATCGCCCCATATCCTTGTTAAACATAGACCTCAAACTTCTAACTAAAATGTTAGCAACAAAACTCCATTCCGACCAGGTGGGATTTGTCCAGGGGAGGGAGGGGAAGGTATTAGAAGTCATGTTCTACGCCTCACATAGAAACACTCCACTGGTTCTTCTTGGCACTGATGCCGAGAAGGCCTTTGACAGGGTTGATTGGTTATTTATCAAAAAAGTTATGCATAAATTTCAGATTTATCAACGCTACCTTTGCAATGTACACTAACTCTTCTGCCTCTGTGGCGGTACTGAGCTGTGGCTCAGTAATGCCCAGACTTATTTACCTTATGCAGGTGTTTCCTATTACTGTCCCAAGGTCATACTTACTCACTTCGAATGGATGCCTTCGTAGATTTATTTGGCAGGGAAAAGAGCTGCATCACTTTCCACACCCTCTCTAGACCAAAGCCTTATGGAGGAATTGGTCTCCCCAACCTGAGGTAAATATGAAAGCTATCATCCAATGTAGAGCGATAGATTGGCTGAGGTCACCACCTCACAAGTCTTGGCTTAAGATTGAAAACGCCTTGTCTCCAAACCCTCTTTGAGCCTTATTACTGGCCCACAGACCACTCCCAGCCTTTCCAGCTTTACACAGTCCTATATGCATCAAAGGTATGTGAGTGGTTCTCTGCTGCATATAAGGCTCTTCCATATTCTTCACCCCTGTTCCAAATCAGACATATTATTGCTATAGTCCCTAAGGAATTTGGAGATAGTCTACCCTCTGTAACCAGATCCCTTAATACACCTATCTTCAACTTCCTCGATGACAAAGGCTGTATTCTGACAGACTCAGTCCTCTCACACAGGCTCACCCTGCCTGAAGCCTCAGTATTGTCATTTGGAGCCCTTAAACAAATACTATTACTGCTGGCTAAATGCATACCAGCTACCCATACCCTATTGTGGTTTGAGAAATTGGTAGCTAGTGAATCCTACCCACTAAAGCTGATTTCACATCTGTACAAAACCATGAAAACTCCTTTCTCTGATGTGAAACCAGCAGTGGTGGGTTTGTGGGAGCAGGACCTGGGAAGGCAATTCTCACCCACTGAAGTACGCAAATTACTGATTGCTCCTCACAAATTATCCAGATATGTACATATACAAGAGAACGGGTACAAGGTGCAGTCCCGATGGTATAAGACCCCAGATAAAATAGCTCGTTATGTACCCAATGTACCCGACCTGTGTTGGAGATGTCAATCCAATAAGGGATCCTTTTTCCACATATGGTGGACCTGTAGTAAAAGACAGGACTGGTGGAAAACTATCTTTGCAGAAAGCAATGAGATATGTCGCACATCCTACTCTTGCTCACCCGAAATGGCCCTTTTGAGATCAGCTATATAGACTTGAGGAACTGTCCCACTGGGAACTTCACACTAGATATGTTTACTCCTCCTTCTAGAGATCTTGGCAGAAATATAGACACTTCAATTGTGATAGCTCCAACTCGAGCTCTCTTCTCCCCCTCATGCAGCTTAAATGGTTTCCTGGTGTACACAGGTTACAGAGCATTTAGACTCCCATGTCCAATTTAATGTTTATTGTTTTTTAATGTATGTTCAAATACTCTTTCAGACCGTATTTTCTTTTATTCTAATGTTAACAATGTCTAAACAATTCTAATGTTTTTGTATGACGCTGCATTATATCATGTCTGTATATTCTTCTTTGTATGATTAATAAAAATATAAATTATAACAAAAAGGACATCCCACATTATAAAGCAGACCACAGGTTTCAAACCATATGGGAAAGAAAAACGATCTCTCTGCTGCCGAAAAGCATCAAATAGTACAATGCCTTGGATAAGGTATGAAAATCTTACTTCACGAAAACGTAAGTGTGATCATCGTACTGTGAAGAGATTTGTGGCTGATTCAGAGGACAGATGGGTTCATGTAGATAAAGGCATAATGAGGAAGGTTTCTGCCAGACAATTTCATTGGAATAAGAGAGCAGCTGTAAATGCCATTACAAAGCAGCAAACACGTATTTGAAGCTGCTGGTGCCTCTAGAGTCCCATGAACCTCAAGGTGTAGGATCCTCCAGAGGCTTGCAGTTGGTCATAAACCTACTATTTGGCCACCCCGAACCACTGCTCACTAGCAGAAACGGTTGCACTGGGGCAAGACATACATGAATACTAATTTTCAAACTCTCTAGTTTACTGATGAGTGCCATGAAATCCTGGATAGTCCAGGTGGGTGGTTGGTGGATGACCACCATGTCCCAACAAGAATGCAACATCAGCAAGGAGATGGTGAAGTCCTGTTTTGGGCCAGAATCATGGGGAGAGAGCTGGTAGGTCCCTTTAACATCCTTGAAGGTGTGAAAATGGCCTTGGGTTTCTGACTGACTACTTTTTTCCATGGTACAAAAAGAAGAACCATGCTTTCCATAGCAAATTTATCTTCATGCATGACAATGCACCATCTCATGCTGCAAAGAATACCTCTGAGTCATTGGCTGCTATGGGCATAATAGGAAAGAAACTCATGATGTGGCCACCATACTCCCCTGTCCTCAGCCGTATTGAGAACCTTTGTGCTATCCTCAAGCAAAATGTCTATGAGGGTGGGGGGCATTTCACATCAAAACAGCAGCTCTGGGAGGCTACTCTGACATTCTGCAAAGAAATTTAAGCAGAAACTCTCCAAAAACTCACAAGATCAATAGATGCAAGAAATGTGAAGATGTTATCAAAGAACGGGTCCTATGTTAACATGTAACTTGGCCTGTTAAGATTTTTTTGATTGAAACAGCTTTTGATTTCAGTAAATGTGACCTCTTAATGCTGCAAATTCAACAAATAACCATTTTCAGTTCTTTACAACCTATAAAATAACCATTTTCAGTTCTTTACAACTCTGTTGTGCATAATAGTTTGGAACACTGCATTTTGAATTATTTTAATTTGTGAAAAAATACTGTTATTATTGGGAAGTTTGTTCAATAAAATTAGATTTATACTCTAATGGTTGATGACTTCAAAATTATACTGACTGCCATATGCATCGACCATTTAGAAAAATATAATTTGAATAATAATTTGGAATGCAGTGTATAGCGAATGCCTTTTGTTAGCTGTTGCGTTACATAACATAAGTATTAGGCCACAGTTAAATATTTTGCCCTGTACATGTGTGAAATGGAGTGAAATTTATCAGACCAAATGCCTTCTGTTAGCGATACAGTTGTTATATACTACGGCCAACAGACAGTTGCCTGGGTCCCACAAAGGAACGGGCAGTGGCAAAAATGATGTGGTAGCTAGCACAAGTAGCAGCAGGTGAAGGGGTGATGGTAGCAGCAGCTGTAGCAACAGGCCAGAGGTGCCACTGTTGTCTAGCGGACGTGTTTTGATCAACAATCCAGCTGTACTGTAATGGTTGACTTGCTCTTCACAATCATATCAAGTTATAAGAGATGTACACAGCCCACAATCGGTGTGTTCCTTTGACACCACGCTTTGTTGGCATGGATCAGAAACAGCCTCGATGTACTTAACCTGTCCTGAACCTGCCTCTTGCTGCTTCGTCTGTTAGAAGTAATGTTTGCTGCCAACTCTACTCGGCTTTTCATTGACGGTGACCTTTGTGAGGACAGTTAGCTGTTACAGGCTAGCACAGACATGGAGGAGAAGCCCGCTGCGGACTCCTTTAGGCATCAACTACCGATAATGGGAGCATATGCGAGAGCGCGTATTGCGAGAGGTCAGGGATGTACGCAAGAAACAGGTGAGGGTTAAAACGATGGCTAAAAAAAAATACTAACCTGATCCACTTGCTCACGGAGAGTCTGTCCGCTCGTGTCTTGATTGAAGAAAACCCGGCATAGGATCTGTGGCAAGTGTAGAGCGCTCACTGCAGGTCCTTTGCTGGGTTTTCTTCAATCAATGTCACTGTTAGGGTCCATTCACACTTTTACATAATGGGTCTGCATCCATTCTGCAAATTTGCGAAATGGGTGCAGACCCATTCATTTTCAATGACCAAGCACACTGTTGTCCGCATCCACACTAATGTTCTGCGGCCCCGCAAAAAAAAATAGAACATGTCCTATTCTTGTCCACAGCCACGGACAAGAAAAGGCATTTCTATTATAGAGGCGGCCATGTGCAGTCCGCAAAACGCACATGGCCGATGTCCGTGTTTTGCGGATCCGCAATTTGCAGACCGCAAAACACTTGCAGACGTGTGAATGCACCCTTATAAAGGCACTGTAGATGTCACGGTTATTGGGCCACTGTGGATGTTACTGTTATGGGCCACTGTAGATGTCATTCTTATAGTGCCACTGTGGATGTCACTGTTAAGCAGGCGCTGTGAATGTCACTGTTATTGGGGTACTGTGGTCACTGCTATGGATTCACTGTTGATGTCACTGTTATGGGGTGACTATCTTCAGTCGTATCTTGCTGATTGCGGACCTATGCATCCTCACCACAGAGTGCACACGGCCAGTGCCTGTACATGGCGGACCGGCCGCCAGTACGGTTGTGTGCATGAGCCCTTACCTGGAAGTCTTTGGACAAATTTTGCAAATTTGACATGTGTAACTTCATGTGCTAATAACTTTGGAATGCTTTTACTTATCTAAGTGATTGTGAGAATATTTTCTTCTGGCACATTGTACTTCATGATAAATTTGTTTTACCTTTAAATAAATACCGGTAATTATGGTTTACCTTTATTTATTAAAAAATGTCCAAAATTTACATAAGATTTAGAAAAATTTGCTATTTTTAAAATGTAAATTTCCCTGCTTTTAAGACAGATAGTGATACCTCTTAAAATAGTTATTAAGCAATAAGCAATTTGTCAAATTTTCAAGAAAATTTCCAAAACCGATTTTTTTAAGGACCAATTCAGTTATGAAGTGACTTTGAGAGGCTTAGATATGAAATTAAAAAAAAACATATAAGTGACTGATTCAAAAACTAATTTAACAAACCTTGTTAACCCTTTAAGTGTCCACATTTCAAAATATTACTTTTTTTGTATATTTTCCATTTTAGTCAATTTCTTTTTTACAAACAATACAAATCTTAATATTTTTTACCCTGATTCTGCAGTTTAAAGAAACACCCCATATGTGGTTGTAAACTGCTGTATGGGAACACTACAGGGCTCAGAAATAAGAGAGAAGCATATGGTTTTTGGAAGGCACACTTTACTGGAATGATTTTTGGCTGGCAAGTCACATTTAAAGAGACCCTGAGGTACCCCTACAGTAGTAAACCTTAAAATGTGACCCCCATATTGGAAGCTATACCCCTCAACACCTGACTGTGAAAATGAAAAATGTCATATCTTTCAATAAAATATTGCATATGCCCCAATTTTTTCTTTTTCAAAAGGGGTAACAGGAGAAAGAGTAGCCCATAATTTGCTATCTATTTTCTCCTGAATGTGGCAACACCCCATATGTGGCTTTAAAACGCTGTGTGGGCACGCATGGCTCAGAAGGGAAGGAGCGCCATTTGGCTTTTTGATGGAATGGTTTTTGGACACTACATCTGCAGAGCCCCTAAGACACAGCTTTTATTTTAATACAGCGCTTATTACAATACTGTAGACCTGTCCTTACCGAACTGTCGCTCTCCAACTGTTGCAGAACTACAACTCCCATCATGCAGCCATTAGGTTATGAAATGAGTTGTAGTTTTAACCCTTTCGTGCCCGGAGGTTTTTTCGGTTATGCATTTTCGTTTTGCGCTCCCTGCCTTCAAACAGCCATAACTCTTTTATTTTTCTGTTCAGATAGCTGTATGGGGCTTGTTTTTTGCGGGACAAGTTGTACTTTCCAACGCCACCATTTAATATTGCATACGGTGTAGTGGGAAGCGGGAAAAAAATTCCAAACCGGGTGAAATTGCAAAGAAAACGCTATTCCGCTACAGTTCTACGGGTTTCTTATTTACAGCGTTCGATGTGCATTAAAACTGATCCGTTACTTTCATTCTACTGGTCAGTACGAATCCGGCAATACCTAATATGTATAGTTTTTCCTGCGTTTTCATAGTGATAAAATAATTAGAAAGTTGCCCTTTTTTTTTTTCCTTGTCAAATCTTGACCCCTATAACTTTTTGGTATTTATGTGTACAGAGCTGTATGGGGGCTCATTTTTTGCGGGACGATCTGAAGTTTTTATTGATACCATTCTGGGGTGTGTATGACTTTTTGATCACTTTTTATTTAATTTTTTTTAGAAAAAAAAGCGACAAAAAACGGCAAATCGCCATTTGGATGCTTTTTTCCGCCACACAATTCGCCATATTGGAATTTTTTTTCTATATTTTAAAAGTACGGGCGTTTTCGGTCACGGTGATACCCATGATGTCTATATTTATTGTTATTTAGGTATTTATTTTTTAATTATACGGAAAGGGGGGTGATTTGAACTTTTATATCTTTTTTATTTTTTATATATTTTTTAACTTTTTTTTTAATTTTTTTTTACTATTTGAAAGCTCAAATATGGGCTGATATATTGTGGCTTTTTTTTTTCTTTATTAGCAATCATGGATTTTATAGACTCAGAAATCCAAAAATTGCTCATTTCTTATCCTGGCCTGCCATCTAGTGGCCAGAATAATAATTGCACTTTGAAAACTGTAATCCTCACCAGCGAGGATTACAGTTTTCATATGGTGTACAGACACCCCGATTGGCCACACGGGGTGTCTGTACACCACCCGGAAGCGAATGAGACGCAACTAGATGCCGTGATCATGTGTGATCACGGCATCTAAACTCCCAGGAAGACGCCGCCGATGGCGGTAAGTAGCGGCAAGTCTCTGCTGTTAGAAACAGCAGAGACTTGCCGGCCATGACGCCCGCCGCACTTGCGAGCGGGCGCCATGTGCCCGCATCGCCCCAGCGCCGTACAAGTACGACGCTGGGCGCGAAGGGGTTAAAACAGCTGGAGAGCCACAGGTTGGTAAACATAGTTGTACAGTATTTTATAAAGGTGTGCTGTGATTGGTTTCTATGGGCAACAAAGTTTGTCTTTTAGACAGCACATGCAAGAAAATGAGAGGTGATCTGAAATGTAGGGGAGATGAAAGGCACAAGTGAAAAACAATGCATCAGCATTTTATCTACATTAGTGTATATACTGCACGCTGTATCATTGGTTGCTATGGCCAAACAACATTTTATTTTTAGACAGCACATGCAAGGAGAATGAGAGGTAATCTGAAATGCAGGGGAGATGAGTGGCAGAGTGAGAAGCAATGCCTCAGCAGTTACAGTTACATTAGTGAATAAAATGCATGCTGCATTATTTGTTGCTATAGGTAACAAGCAGTTTGTATTTTAGGCTGCACCTGCAGAGAGATTGCCACTCAATCACAAAGGACCATATTTTTGGACAGCACACAGGGAGAGGCAAATTCAGAAATGTTGTAGTAAAATGAAAGCTGTGCCATGATTGAGTTCTATGGACAAAAATGAAAACTGTGCTGTGATTGGTTGCTATGGGCTGTATTTTAGACAGCACATGTAGGGAGAAGAGAGGCAGACTGAAATGCAGGGCAGTGAGATGCAGTGCCTGGCAGTTACAATTACATAGTTACATAATTAATACGGTTGAAAAAAGAAACATGTCCATCAAGTTCAACCAAGGGAGGGGGTAGGAGTGATGAAGGGGAGGGGGACGGGTAACCTTAAGACATGACTCTACATTTCTTAATAGGTGGTGACCTTCTTTTTCTCTAAGAATTTATCTAAGCCGGTTTTGAAGCCCTCAGCTGTCTTTGATGTGACCAGCTCCTGCGGTAGACCGTTCCACAGATTCACAGTTCTTATAGTAAAGAAGGCTTGTCGCCCCTGGAGTCTGAACCTTTGCTTCTCCAGGCAGAGGCAGTGCCTCCTTGTCTTTTGAGGGGATTTTACCTGGAACAGTTTTTCACCATATTTTTTGTATGGCCATTTACATACTTATACAGGTTGATCATGCCCCCCCTTATACGTCTCTTCTCAAAACTAAACAAGTTTAACTCCTTCAATCTTTCTTCATAGCTAAGATGCTCTATGCCCCTTATCAGTTTAGTTGCCCGTCTCTGCACCCTTTCCAGCTCCAGGACATCCTTCCTATAAACCGGAGCCCAGAACTGAACAGCATATTCCAGATGAGGCCGTACTAATGCTTTATACAGTGGTAATATGACATCCCTGTCCCGCGAGTCCATGCCTCTTAATACATGACAATATCCTGCTGGCCTTAGAAGCAGCCGATTGACATTGCATGCTATTCTGCAGTCTATGGCCTACAAGGACACCCAGATCCTTCTCTACAAGTGACTCTCCCAGTGTTACTCCCCCTAGGACATAGGAGGCATGCAAGTTGTTAGTACACAGATGCATAACTTTACATTTATCCACATTGAACCTCATCTGCCAAGAGGATGCCCAAACACTCAGTGTGTCCAAGTCAGCTTGTAACTTCTGCACATCTTCCATAGACTGGACTCTACTACAAAGCTTAGTGTCATCTGCAAAAATTGAAACAGTACATTAGTGTATAAACACATTACTTGTAACGCCTGTAGGTAGAGACAGATGAGGACAGAGAGCCCTAACCTAGAACCCAGCCCACTTTCCCTACCTACTTGCAGTATAAGCCCTACTTGGTAGGACTGCAACTGGACGACGGGCCCTACTGTAAATAAGTGTAAAGACAGACAAACACCAACAAACAAGCACCAAAGCAGAGTCGTACAGAAAAGTGTCAGAACTAGATGGGCTACAGAGTACTAAATGAGAGAAAGAGGTGGTCAGAAGACAAGCCAAGGTCAGAAGCACAGAGGAGTCAGTGCACAAATGCAGGAACAGGGAACAAGGAACTAGCTAGTGAACCAAACAAAACTATCACTGGCAATAGTGTATGGCCAGGAAGGGATTTAAATAGAGCACCAAGTCCCTGGATCAGAACCTGATAGGTCAATGACTCGGCACTTCAGAAACACTAGCGTGCAGTAATAGAACAGTTGAGCTAATCAGTCCACTGCTAATTGCCCCCAGCAGGGAGAAACAGAGCATTGCATACTGTTATTAAAAGGGGGGTGGCTTAGCAGTGCGTGGCTGTACCAAGGCTGAGTAGTGCGCCGCTGGAGCATGAATGGGTATGTTTATTACATTACTTTATTAGAACCTTCCAGAACCCTGTCAGCTGAACTTGATAAATCCACAGTATTTTAAAGTGGATGATGAAGACTATATGTGCAAGGTTTGGATGAGATCCATCAAGGTACATAGGGATCTATGAAGAAGAAGAACAAAGAAACTTCGAATAACAGTAGAAAGGAGCAACTCCTTATAGGATGAAGGCATCTGCTTAGATATGTGTAGGACAGGCGTAGCTGTGCTGCACCCAGAACATTAAACATCTTTTTAATACTGCATAGAATAATGGTACCTGCAAATCTATGTAAGCAGCTATAATTTCACTATTGAATATATGAGGAATACTGCAAAGGAGCATGATCACTTTCTGTGTGCACATAAGTAGACATATTAGCCCTAAGGAGTGAAGTAATTGGAATACAAAGCAAAACACCAGAAAAAAGGATGATTAGATGTGACTAGTTAGTCTAAACATCAGACAATGATAAATGATAACATCAGGCAAATGGTTAAAGAGAATCCTATTGAAGTTGAAGACAGATACTGTGTATGGTTAATGAGCAATAAACAGAGCAAAGTGCCTCTTATGAGTTTTTAAAAAATGATAGGGAAATCTGATAAGTATAACAGTCCTAAGAAAATAAATAATCATGTTAGTGGTTACGTCCATGAAACACCAGGCTCTGTAAATGATGAATCCAGAAGCGTTCTCTTTCTTTTAAAGGGACACTTCCATCAGAAAGGGGTAATTTTTGAAACTTAATATTCATAGAAAACTGTTATTTTAGGAATTTGTGCCTGCGTCTCTTTTCAGCATTACTATATTATTGAAAATTTTATACAAAATATTGTTCCTCTGTAACAGTCAGCACAAACAGATAAAACTTCTGTATAGATCGGTAACCCATTATTATTTTTTTGCCGCTATAAGCAAGATATATTATCTTTTAATAAAATAGTAGATTAGTAGAACTTGGATAACAGTATGACAGCTCTTTTGTTCTCTGCCTACTTATGAGTGTAATGCTCTAATTGAGTCACTCATCCCCTTCCCGATCTGGTCAGAGTGAATGCTCTAACTGAGGAAGTCAAGTAGTTTTACCATGTTAAAAGTCCAAACAAATTAGGAAATTAAATTGCCAGGACAGGAAGTAAAATACATGGAGTGACTTCAAAAATTATATCCAAAAATGATCCACCCATTTTTAAAAAAAAAAAAAAAAAAAAAAAAAAAAATACAATATCCACATATAATAATAAACCACTATGTTCAGTGGGCTTGGAGTAGAACTGTTTGTAGTCTTCGCTTCATCCTCGCTATTAATGATATCCAGAAAATCTATAGTGTATCTTTATTTAATGCCCATGTCCCAATGAAATGAGTCCAGGGATAGAATATCGCCCACATACAATAAATGTTGTCAATATAATGCTGCCAGATCAGGACATGGCATTGGAAAAGAATGTTAGGCATTTGCCTACAGGGGTCAGACACTCAATCAGTCACCATTCCTGCGCATAATAGGTGCCTCCAAGTAGAAAATAATTTTCCTGTAACACAATAGACAGTACTTTTAAACTAAAATCACAATCTTGATCACTCAGTTGTAGACATCAGTTTATATATGTCCGAAATTTCCTTTTCATGTTGTGTCGAGGCGCACAAGTTACTGGCCTCAAAACAAGTTAATCTCATTCTTAACTAAACATTTTAGACACTTTTGTGACATTAAAAAGTCACACATTTTGAAGCACGCAGTTATTGTGCCTACGTTTATGACTTTTCCATCTTACTCTGCACTTTCTCAAAAACTGGGTGGGCCACAGGTGGGGTGTAGCAAGAGGGGCACAGCCTGGCAAATTTACTCTTATTTACATCAGAAATTGGCTAAAAGAAGATCTGCCACTCCTAACATGCCAGTTTTAGTAAATAATTGTATTCCCCATGAAATAACAATCAGGGATAATCTTTTTAGAATTCTGCATCGTACTGTTTCTCTCTTATGGAAAATTTATGAATAAAGTGACAATTGGGTTTTACCAGTCAGGCTTGTGTCCCTACATACTATGACACTGTCCAATCAATGCTCCAGTGTCACATTGTGAAGTCACACACCCCTTTGACCAGGGAAATAGTAATACCAGGTTGCCAATTTATCCATAAATTACTAAGAGGAATAACGGGGGAATGGCACAATGTAGAGTTTGAAATGTTATTTCATGTGGACTTCAAGTATTTACTAAGACATGTCAGGATTGGACACAGATCCACTTTAAGTTATAGCTCGTAGTTGCCGTAGATTTGACTTTTTGGTGCATGCACAGCGACCCAGCGGATCACTGCAAAGAGCTAATTCACTGCTAAAAGTGTTAAAGTTTACTATTAAGGGATAATTTAGTTTTCGTTCTTTGAATGCGACTCCATGTGCTGACATGGGAAAACAGCTTAGTTATTGTGCCCCACTCAGGAGGAGGAAGGATGGATATGGCTGGCTATGCTGGCTATGGCACTTTGTGCACGGATCAAGGTATTGGGGATTTTTTCCTGTTCAGGACTGTTTCCCTTATATCCCTTTTGGGGTGTATTACCCATGCTCTCCTTTTATATATGGTGCGGAAGAATGTAGTATCACATTAGTTACTTGATGTACCCCTGTGGTACCAGTAACACTGTAGGTTTGATAGATCAGTGCATTCCCTTATATTTATGGGGTTGCACTGAGTAATGATCCACCTCCACCTGCTCCAGGGAGCGTGACATTTACAACAAGTGCCTGACATACGCCGTGGGCACCAGCATTAACACCCTAGGGATAGAGTATTAAACTACAAATGAATATGAATCAATTGAGATGCTTGATCAGAGGTATCCCCTCTCTGTAAGCATCATCGCTACATGGTTCCCCCTATTCATGAGATCTCCTCATCATATTAGGGATTCTGTGACTCCCCGATTCTTCTATGTTACATCAGCTTCCAATACATCGTCCGGACCATGGGCTGGTGAGCAGACACTTTACCTTCAGTGACGCCCCATTAACCATTAGGGTCCGGCATTGGAGTTTGCTGAAGTGGAAGGGTGGAGCTCTCCCCATTTTGGCATTGAATTTTTGGGCGCGCGCTATGGCCGAACCAGAGTCGGTGCACAGCGTGGACGCCCATTCGTGTGACTGTGCAGACATCTGTCTTGCTTTCTTCTAATTTCACCCAGCATCCCCACACCACCAATGAGGAACGCAATGGGTCTTTACTTACCTAACATCTAATTCTAAATGAGCCAAGCACCATCAGCGATGCTCACATCTTTTCTCTGATCCTTTCCCCTCCTGTATTCACCGCGGTTCCTGACGAAGCAGACTCTATCTGCAGAAACCCGTTGAGCAAACAATAGGTGCAGGGACAGTGAGGCTGAGGGATAATTCTGGCTAATAGGCCAGGGGCGTCGCTAGGGCTTTTTATCCGGGGCTGGGGCCCCGAATCAAACTAACACTGCCCCGAACATTGGGAGACTGTTTGCTACTGCACTGCACTATTCACTTACTCCATTACACTGCCTGGGTGCCGGGGCCATCTAGTGGACTACAGACTGCAAGCACAGACTGTGCACACACAGCAGTCTAGAAGAAGGCTCCTCCTCCCAGCCTGCTCCCAGCCAGAGGAGCTGACACTGCTATAAGTAAGAATTGCTAGTTAGAGCCCCCTACCCCCTCCCCTCTCTTATTCCTTGGCTAGCTGTGGTGCCTGTTAACCCTTACCCTCTTATCCACCAGCTGGTGTTTATGCAGCCAGACATTCCCAGGGCTGGTGTAAAATGGTGCAGCTGTGTAGTCAGGGCCTAGGTCGGAGAGGGAGGGGGAGGGTTGTCAGGCCATGCAGTGCTTACACCTAGACAAGTTATGGTGCTCAGTCCTGCCTTGTGCTCCTCCTCTAGCTGCAGAACTGCCCTTACAATTCATGATGGAGCCCCAGGAATCCTGCTTAAAAGTAAGTGTGTGATGTGTAATATGTAATGGTGTGTGATGTGTAATATGTAATAGTGTGTGTGTGTGTGATGTGTAATATGTAATGGTGTGTGTGTGTGATGTGTAATATGTAATGGTGTGTGTGATGTGTAATATGTAATGGTGTGTGTGTGCGTGATGTGTAATATGTAATGGTGTGTGTGTGTGTTGTGTAATATATAATGGTGTGTGTGTGTGATGTGTAATATGTAATGGTGTGTGTGTGTGTGTGATGTGTAATATGTAATGGTGTGTGTGATGTGTAATATGTAATGGTGTGTGTGTGTGATGTGTAATATATAATGGTGTGTGTGTGTGTGATGTGTAATATATAATGGTGTGTGTGTGTGTGATGTGTAATATATAATGGTGTGTGTGTGTGATGTGTAATATATAATGGTGTGTGATGTGTAATATATAATGGTGTGTGTGTGTGATGTGTAATATATAATGGTGTGTGTGTGTGATGTGTAATATATAATGGTGTGTGTGTGTGATGTGTAATATATAATGGTGTGTGTGTGTGATGTGTAATATATAATGGTGTGTGATGTGTAATATATAATGGTGTGTGATGTGTAATATGTAATGGTGTGTGTGTGTGTGTGTGATGTGTAATATATAATGGTGTGTGTGATGTGTAATATATAATGGTGTGTATGTGTGTGTGATGTGTAATATATAATGGTGTGTATGTGTGTGTGATGTGTAATATATAATGGTGTGTGATGTGTAATATGTAATGGTGTGTGTGTGTGTGTGTGATGTGTAATATGTAATGGTGTGTGTGTGTGTGATGTGTAATATGTAATGGTGTGTGTGTGTGCGTGATGTGTAGTATGTTCCTGCATGTAATACAGGATGTATTAAATGTACTTTATTTTGTACAGTGTATGGTGGCATCAATGCCTCTATATACTATACAGCACTTATTAAGATTGACCCTAGTGAAGATTTAGGCTTCATTCACACGACTGTATGTGTTTTGCGGTCCACAAATTGCGGATCCGCAAATAAAACGGATGACGTTCCGTATGGCATCCGTGTTTCCGTTTTTTTTTGTGGATCCATTGTAACAATGCCTATCCTTGTCAGCAAAACGGACAAGAATAGGACATGTTCTATCTTTTTTGTGGAACAGAAATACGGACATACAGAAACGGAGTACCTTCCGTTTTTTTTGCAGACCCATTGAAATGAATGGTTCCACATACGGTCCGCAAAAAAAACAGAACGGACACGGAAACAAAATACGGTCGTGTGAATGAAGCCTAAGAAAGGGGTCTAACAGAAGCAGCAGAGAGCTGGACTCTGTCAGTCCTCTAGATCATCCGCCACAACCATTACTGTATTTGCCTTACATGCCGTAATCAGCATAGATTGGGGCAACTATGAATTGATAAGGAATAGAGATGAGCGAACGTGCTCGTAACGAGCACTGTACCGCTTGGCTCCCCTGCGCTCGCATAGGCGCAGGCAGCCGCTTCTGTCCTCCTCACCCGACGGAAGCTGCTGCCTGCGCCCATACGAGCGCAGGGGAGCCGAGCGGTACAGTGCTCGTTACGAGCACGTTCGCTCATCTCTAGTTGTTATTTAATACCGATGCTGGGGACAGAGTATCAACTAAGCACTAGAATCACCACGATATCTTGGATTTGGAACATAGGTGGTTTAAGGGATAGACGCGCCTCTAATACAGCGCAAGCCCTCTTCAATCTTTCATTTAGATTATATGTGTTCTATTACTTTTTACCACATAGATCCACAGATATTATATCAAGAGTGTGAGCATCCAATGACGGCCCACATCTTGTCGATCTAGGGGGATCATAGAGGTGAGACGGAGGGGCTTCAGGTGGTATCGATAGCTCTCCTGTCTTCAGTATCTATATCAAGATCCCAAGTGGTGTGCCTGGGATACAGGGGCTGGAGAAGCATTCCTAGCTTCTCCTGTAAGCCCCCCCTTCTCCCCTCCTCTTTTAAGATTTATTATAATAAAATTTCTTTATTTTGTTCTTTTAGTATCCTAAAAAGGCAGTGAATAATTTTAATAATCAGGATACATATCTTTTTAACACAAATATTTGTCTCCAATGATTTGCATCTCATTCCAGCACAAACTACATCAAGACTGGCGTGTGAAACACCAGTCTTGATAAATTGCCCCCAGGTTTCTTTAATAAGAGGTGTAAGAATCTGTTCTTAAAGGGCATCTGTCGGCAGATTTGTACCTATGACACTGGCTGACCTGTTACATGTGCACTTGGCAGCTGAAGGCATCTGTGTTGGTCCCATGTTCATATGTACCCGCATTACTGAGAAAAGTGAAGTTTTACTATATGCAAATGAGACTTAGGAGCAATGGGGGTGTTGCTGTTACACCCAGAGGCTCTGTTCTCTCTGCAACTGCCATGCCCTCTGCACTTTGATTGACAGGGCCAGGCAGCGTAAATGTGATCACGCCTGCCTTGCCCTGTCAATGAAAATGCAGGGGGCATGGCAGTTGCAGAGAGAACAGTTGCTCTATGTGTAATGGCAATACCCCTATTGCTCCTAGGGGCTCATCTGCATATATTAAAACTTCATTTTTTTCAGCAATGTGGGCACATATGAACACGGAAACCTGGGACCAACACAAATGCCTTCAGCTGCCAAGTGCACATGTAACAGGTCAGCCAGTTTCATAGGTACAAATCTGCTGACAGGTGTCCTTTAAATTTGTGCTATTGTCAGAAAAATAGAGTGCATTGAGGCCACTATCTGGAGTGCAGGTGGTCTAGACAGTCTTTAATTTATTTTAGCTAGGAGACAGAATACTGGTTTCACTGGGAGTGGTTCTACAAAAAGTTGTAAGTTTTCTTATCAATGACATGGTTAATTAGGGAATAAAGATTAAACTAGTGTGATGTAGAAAATATTGAATCCATTCAGTGGTTAGGGCTACACGGCAACATTTGTCATGCGACTAAAAGAGTACAAGTACATTGTGACATGTTTCGCACCAATGTTGTGCGACATTTATTTTAATGATAGTCTATGGTATCGTACTGAAGCATGCAACATGCTGTGACTGCGACGTGACAGTCGCACAAAAATCCAATTTGGATGGATTTTTTAGTTGCAGCATGTTGCATGTAACAGTGCGACACCATAGACTATAATTCCAGTAAATGTTGCACGACACATGTTGCTGTGTAGCCCGTGTTGGTACTTGATATCAGAAAGCTGTATTCTATCTCATCCAGGTCATTTTGTTCATCCATTATTACGACCTTTGCTGACACATTGGTCTGCACAGGTCATTTAGTCACATAATCTAAAGTTCTTTTTGCGTGACAATAAAGCCCTCACTTCCTTAGACACAAAAGTTTCTTCTTCAGCGGGTTTTACAGGGATTAACTAAATTTGCAATCCCTGTTTTCTGCACAGTAGACCTTCTCTCATGTACTGTACCTCATGAAATCTACTTTGTTATTCATTGCATAAAGCTGTATTCATTATGTTAGTAGACGACTCCATCTGTCGTCAGCTTCCAGTATTGACAAAATTTTGAAACAATGTATAACTATATTATATTAGACACATTGGATATGCAATGTACATCGAGGCTTTTCACTTGCTTTATAAAACTTTTGTACTCTTCTATTCAACAACTGATTATTTATATCTGCATATAGTGATTTCTATGCATATTGGAATCTTCTAGTGGTGACTGCTTTGTATGAACCCATAAGCTCCAGTTCTATCAGTGAGGGTGTCTCTTCAGATGTCCCCATATTTTAGGCAACCAGATGAACCCAAACAGAAAACAAAACACAAAAAGCAGAACTAGCACAGATTCTTACACCTGAAACCATAGGGAAGATTTGCACCGTAACTAACTTTTAAAGCTAGATATGAAAGTAGCAAAAGCTGAGACCCAATTTATCAAATGTCATACAGAGCATGATAAATGATACATAGTGCAGATTTGCAACATTTTATACGGCCAGCTCTGCAGCAGCCTGCGACTTTTCATGAGTTGGGGTATGCTTACAACATTGCCTATATTTGCACCATTTCTCTGATAACACATTCATAAATGTGATGGACCTAACACCACTTTATTAACCACATCTAGTTTTCTCAGTAGATTTCTATTTTGGCTTTAATCCTTCCTTGTGGAATGAATACTGATGTTGGTATGTGATAAATTTGGCGCTAATTAAATGGCTTGTAATTTTGGCACATTTTGCATTAACTTTTTGGTGCAGATTGATTGATAAAGCTCCCCCATGTCTCTTTTAAAAGTCACATTTTTAGAAATCAGAAAATTGCAAGCTTTTGAGACTACTTATGCCTCTTCTTGAGGCATCTTTTAAGAGAGTATCTGCAGATTCTTATATTTATACACCAACCTACATGAGACAATAATAGATGAGATGAGACAAGTGATATAAAGCAGATCAATGACTGGAGGAGTAAACAAATAATTGCAGCAGTAAATTTTTATAGCAATTATAGATAAGGAGTATAAAAGTTTTATTGTCTTAGAATAGATATCTGGTCCATGGGGTTGTCCTTGGGTTCACATTAATGGCACTCATATCTATAAGAGGACAATAAAATGTTCACACTCTAAAGAGTTGTATTAGACACCCAGATGCTGCTAGAGATTTTCAGCAGGGACACTTTCTTTTCTGGCAATGGGCAGATAGCTAGCAGAGGACACGACTGCTATTACATGCAGCAATGTCCTCCGCAACATGGGGAGGAGCGATCACTATGCCATTTATCATCCCTATGCAGGACAGCGGTGTGCCAATGGCAGATCGCTATTAGACAGCGTGATGTGCCGCTGGAAAATCCAGACCTTTCAGCATGCTGGGATGGAGCTTGATCAGAAGGGAGCAGAGCCAAAGATGCACCATTCTGGCACAATTCTGGAGTACAAATTTGTCTCAAAGTGAGCCAACCAATAGTTGGTATAGAGTCAGAGAAAAGAGTCCATGCCTGCACCAGATGTATCATTGCACCTGAGCCACAAATCGGTGCAGGTCTAGACAGGGCTGGTTTTAGACAAATTGTGGCCCTGGGCAAAATCAGAATTATGTACTAACAACACAGTTACATTCTGTTGATTTCGGACCTTCCTCACAGATTTACACCCCATAAAGCTCCTCACACAGTTCTTCACCCTCATGGCCCCAGAATACACCACATGCCCCCTCCCCTCACAGTAATGAGTTCCCCTCAGTCACAGCATCTGAGATTGTTAAAAAAACGGAAGCGTTGGATTCCTCTTCAGGCATGCTTTCCCCCAGTGGAGACTTGGGGAAAGCACCATATTCTATAAATAAGCCGCAGCCTGTACTAGGCTTCCAGGCTCATAGTTAGTATATCCCAGTTCAGGCCACTCGATGGCAGCACTGAACTGTGATATAGTGATTTCTATACAGAATAATGGAGCAATTTACATCTGATGATTGTAAGTTGTGGTCCACTTGGGGGACTTAACAAAAAGTAAAAACAAAAAACATTAAAAAAAAGTTTTGAAAATATAAAGAAAACTCAAAAATTAAAATCACCCCCATTCCCCAAAATAAAAAGAAACAAAAAAATAGCATTATGGGCATCCCTGCAGGCGAAAACGCCCATACTATTAAAATATTTTTAAAAAGTTAGCCCATATGTTGAATGTCATAACAGAAAAATATTTAAAAAAGGTTGATTTGCATTTTTCATCACTTTATCTCCCAATAAAAGTGAATAAAAATTGATCAAGTCGTACACACCCCAAAATTGTATTGTTAAAAACGACCGATCGTCCCACAAAAAGTGAGTCCCCAAATCTCGGTAGACATAACTACAAAAAAGTTATGAGGGTCAGAATATCGCAATGAAAAGAAAAAAAAACATTTTTTACTAAGTGAGTCCTAATGAGGCTTAGCTTGCTGCAGTGAGTGGGCCTATAGACATCCTGAGCGGGGGTGCTGTTGCCACCTTTCCCAAAAAGTACTGGTTACACAAGTTTAAAAAGTTGGTGTGGGTTAATACAGGTTTTATTTAACCCCTTCCCGACCAGCGCCGTACATGTACGGCGCTGCTGGAAGTGACTTCCCGACCAGCGCCGTAGTGCTACGGCGTGCTGATAGGGCGGGTACAGGAGCTGCGCCCGCCCGATTAGCGGCGGGAGTCCGGCTATGCCCAGTAGCCGGACCCCTGATGTATGCACCAGCATCGGTGAAAACACCGATGCCGGTGCATTAACCCTTCATGTGCCGCGGTCAGCGCTAACCGCGGCACATGCGATGCGGCGGTGGGAAGGGGTTGCCATCGGGTCCCCGCGTTGCGACCGATGGCGAAGCAGCCGTGCTTCCTTAGGCATCCGGCTGCTATCTACGGATGCCTGTGAGATCCAGCCCCCTGGATCTCACAGGCAGTGTGCTGGAAGTGTATTACATTGAGTAATACACTTCCAGCCAATGCATTAAAATACAGAAGTATTGTAATGCATTGTAAGGGTGACCAAAAAAAAAAGTGTAAAATAAGAAAGTTAAAAAAGTGAAAAAAATAAAGTTTTACAAAAAAAGTTTCAAGTTCCCCCCCCCCAAAAAAAAACGTAATTTTTACAAAATAATATTTTAAAAAATGTAAAAAATAGTGAAAAAAAAAAATAGACATATTAGGTAACGCCGCATCCGTATCGACCGTCTCTATAAAAATAGCACATGATCCACCCCGTCAGGTGCACGCAGTAAAAAAAAAAAAAAAAAAAAAAAAACAGTGCCAAAACAGACATTTTTTGGTCACCTTCCCTTACAAAAAGTGTAATAGCAGGTGATCAAAAAAGCGTATGTACCCCAAAATGGTACCAATCAAACCGTCATCTTGTCCCGCAAAAAATGAGACCCTACCTAAGACAATAGCCTGAAAAATAAAAAAAATATGGCTCTCAGAAAATGGCAACACAAAAAGTATTTTATTTTGTTCAAAAAATAAATCTAATGTGTAAAACTATCCAAAAATAAAAAAGTTAGACATATTGGGTATCGCCACGTCCATAACAACCTGCTCTATAAAAATATTACATGAGATAGCCCCCCAGGTGAATGTTGTAAAAAATGTTTTTTAAAAACCATGCCAAAACTGCTATTTTTTTTCACCTTGACTCACAAAAACTGTAATACAAAGCGATCAAAAAGTCTTATGTACCCCAAAATGGTACCAATCAAACCATCATCTCGTCCCGCAAAAAATAAGCAACCACATAAGACAATAACTCAAAAAATTAAAAATCAACGGCACCCGCAAACCAATCCATCAAAATCTGTTCTGCAAAATCCATATGGCGCTCCTTCTGTTTTGAGTCCTGCCATGTGCCCCCACAGCAGTTTACCACCACATATGGGGTGTTGCCGTATTCAGGAGAAAATGGGTAACAAATGGGTGCTTTTCTCCTGTTACACCTTGTGAAAATGAAAAATTTGGGGCTAAAGCAACATTTTATTGGAAGAAATGAAACTTTTCATTTTCACAGCCTAGTGTTTCCAAATTCCGTAAAACGCTTAGGGGGTCAAAGTGGCCAGAACCCCCCTTAATATATTCTTTGAAAGGTGTAGTTTCCAAAATGGGGTCACTTTATGAGGGTTTCCACTGAAGGGGTACGTCAGGGTCTTTCAATTACAAAATGGTGCCTAAAAACTATTCTAGCAAAATCTGCCTCCAAAATCCGTATGGCGCTCCTTTCCTTCTGACCACTGCCACAAACCCATAGAGACGTTTACCACCACATATGGGGTTTTTCTGTAAACTGCAGAATCAGAGTAATGGATATTGAGGTTTAGTTTGCTGTTAACCCTTGATGTGTTGCAAGAAAAAAATTATTAACATGAATAATCTACCAAAAAAGTGAAATTTTGAAATTTCACCTCCATTTTCCTTTAATTCTTGTGGAACACCTGAAGGGTTAACAAAGTTTGTAACAGCAGTTTTTTATAACTTGAGGGGTGTAGTTTCTAAAATGGGGTCATTTATGGGGGGTTTCATTATGTAAGCCCCTCAAAATTACTTTATATCTGAATTGGTGCTTAAAAAAATAGTTTTGGAAAATTTGGTGAAAATTTTAAAAATGGCTTCTAAACCTCTAAGCCCTCTAACGTCCTAAAAAAGTAAAATTACATTTACAAAATGATGCCAACATAAAGTAGACATAAGGGGAATGTAAAATAATAACTATTTTTGGAGGTATTACTGTGTATTTTGAAAGTAGAGAAATGGAAATTTGGAAATTTTTCCAAATTTTTGGTAAATTTGGGATTTTTTCATAAATAAGGGTGAAATATATTGACTCAAATTTATGACTGTCATGAAGTACAATGTGTCGCAAGAAAACAATCTCAGAATGGCATGGATAAGTAAAAGCGTTCCAAAGTTATTACCACATAAAGTGACACATGTCAGATTTGCAAAAAATGGCCCGGTCAGGAAGGTGAAAACAGGCCAGGGGTTGAAGGGGTTAATCATATTTTACGTTTTGCTCCATTTTTTTCTCAATAAAATCAAACTTTTCCACTGTTGGGGACACCCTGTGTATTTAAGTTTTAT
>ONZH01027931.1:0-11927 GCA_900303285.1 Rhinella marina | reverse complement strand
TATCCATCACAAACCTCATAACTTTTAGATCTATTCTTGGGAAAATTATCCCAAAATTCCCTACTATTATTTTCCGGAGAGCTCAGATCCTGTAAAATGCATTAGCGCCATCATGCCCTAAATTAAATCGGCCCAGCGGAGGTTTATATCCCTGTGATACGAAGATGAGTGGTGCGAGCGCAGCATTAGGGGGCGTCACTAACAATATTGTAATCCAGTAATGTCAGTAAGCAGGAATTTTTCTTTTCCCTCTGATACAATACGTCCGCAGACTTCATTAAACCGACTGTGGAGACGATCGGAATCAGAGGTAAAACTGATAGAATATTAGGGTCACGCGTCTGCGAGTCCCGAACTTATCCCACAGACACCTCCCCCGTGAGGTCCGGGATACGTGGCTTATATTCTAGTCTATATATTACATCGCACCCATTGTCTATTCGCCGTACGTGAGCGGTCGTCTCCTAGTTCTACTTCACCTTCCATGACAACACCAATTTATACAAACCGCTCCGACTAGTATTTCCCGGGAATATCTACATATTATTTCAGCAGAGGGAGTGGCGCCTACTAGTGGACCAACAAAATATTCCGAACTGTTGGAGTACACGAGAGCTCCCGAGTTACTACAACATATCCGTCTAATGCTGTCTGGACTCACCCTACACCTGCACCCTACACTGCAGCAGCCTTCCCCTAGTCTTTCTCTTCCACCATCTGGAGTCTGTCCACCCCCTGATGCCCAAATTTACATTATATATTTTGGGTATCACGTGGTCTATGTTATGTTATGTACTCGCCGCTCGGACTTTGTGGTCTATGTTATGTTACATACTCGCCGCTAGGACTTTGTGGTCTATGTTATGTTAAGTATGTGCCGCCTGTGGGGCCAATAAAAAGATGGTGAATTTGACCCCCTCATGCACTGACCCCCTCTCCAGGTACCTTCTCTTACAGTGACTCCCTCTCCCCGTGTACCTTCTCCTGCAGTTGACCCTTTCCTGGGTTACCTCCGCCTGCAGCATCGCCTCCCCAGGTACCTTCTCATGCAGTGACCCCGATCTCCAAGTACCACCTTCTTCAGTTAAGCCCTCTCCGGGTACCTTCTCCTGCAGTGCCTCTCTCTCCCAGGGTACCGTCTCTCTCCCAGGTACTATCTCCTGCAGTGCCTCTCTCTCCCAGGTTACCTTCTCCTGCAGTGCCTCTCTCTCCCAGGGCTACTTCTCCTGCAGTGCCTCTCTCTCCCAGGTTACCTTCTCCTGCAGTGCTCTCTCTCCCAGGTTACCTTCTCCTGCCTGCCTCTCTCTCTCCCAGGTTACCTCTCCTGCAGTGCCTCTCCTCACCTCTCCCAGGTACCTTCTCCTGCAGTGCCTCTCTCTCCCAGTTACCTTCTCCTGCAGTGCCTCTCTCTCCCAGTTACCTGCCTCTCTCTCCCCAGTGCCTCTTCTCCCAGGTACCTTCTCCTGCAGTGCCTCTCTCTCCCAGGGTACCTTCTCCTCAGCCTCTCTCTCCCAGGGTACCTTCTCCTGCAGTGCCTCTCTTCCAGGGTACCTCTCCTGCAGTGCTCTCTCTCCCAGGGTACCTTCTCCTGCAGTGCCTCTCTTCCCTCTCTCCCAGGTACCTTCTCCTGCAGTGCCTCTCTCTCAGGTACCTTCTCCTGCAGCCTCTCTCTCCCGGTACCTTCTCCTGCAGCGCCTCTCTCTCCCAGGGTACCTTCTCCTGCAGTGCCTCTCTCTCCCAGGTTACCTTCTCCTGCAGTGCTCTCTCTCCCAGGTTTACCTTCTCCTGCAGTGCCTCTACTTCTCCCAGGGGTACCTTCTCCTGCAGCGCCTCTCTCTCCCAGGTACCTTCTCCTGCAGCGCCTCTCTCTCCCAGGGTACCTTCTCCTGCAGCGCCTTTCTCTCCCAGGGTACCTTCTTCCTGCAGCACCTCTCTCTCCCAGGGTACCTTCTCCTGCAGAGCCTCTCTCTCCCCAGGGTACCTTCTCCTGCATGCCTCTCTCTCCCAAGGTACCTTCTCCTGCAGCGCCTCTCTCTCCCAGGGTACCTTCTCCTGCATGCCTCTCTCTCCCAGGGTACCTTCTCCTGCATGCCTCTCTCTCCCAGGGTACCTTCTCCTGCAGTGCCTCTCTCTCCCAGGGTACCTTCTCCTGCATGCCTCTCTCTCCCAGCGGTACCTTTCTCCTGCATGCCTCTCTCTCCCAGGGTACCTTCTCCTGCATGCCTCTCTCTCCCAGGGTACCTTCTCCTGCAGTGCCTCTCTCTCCCAGGGTACCTCCTCTTGCAGCAGCCCCCCTCCTGGGTTCCCGCCTCCTACACTGACCCCCTCTCCGGGTACCTTCTCCTGCAGCGACAGCCTATCCGGGTACCTTCTCCCTACTGTGTCACCCTCCATGAACTCCATATTGCAGTGCACCTATGTGTCCCCCAATTGCAGTGCCGGGCACCTCCTATACTCTGTCATCATCATATGTAATGGTATTCAATAGTAGCATAGTAGAAACATAAGGACAGACTAAGCTGTGCTACCTGATCATCCATGAGAGAGACCAGTGGGGATATGACCAGCGTGATACATGGAGACCTCATAGCATACATGTATGCCGGCAGCTGGTAACACAGAGACTTGCCCATCCCAGTGGAGAGGACAACCAGGGAGGAAAGGCCTGAAAACACAAAAGAGACAGACATGTATGAGCAGAACAACCAGAGTCAGCAGATAAGGACACGTATGACCAGAGCAGAGACAGGTGTGTGAACAGAGAAGGACACGTATGACCAGAGCAGAGACAGGTGTGTGACCAGAGAAGGACACGTATGACCAGAGCAGAGTCAGGTGTGTGTGACACTATGACCAGAGTGCAGACATGTGACCAAGAAGGACACGTATGACCAGAGCAGAGACAGGTGTGTGCAGAGAAGGCCACTATGAAGACACAGGTGTGTGACCAGAGAAGCACGATGACCAGAGCAGAGACAGGTGTGTGACCCAGAGAAGGACACGTATGACCAGAGCAGAGACAGGTGTGTGACCAGAGAAGGACACGTCGATGACCAGAGCAGAGACAGGTGTGTGACCAGAGAAGGCACGTATGACCAGAGCAGAGACAGGTGTGTGACCAGAGAAGGGACACGTCATGACCAGAGCAGGAGGCAGTGTGTGACCAGAGAAGACACGTATGACCAGAGCAGAGACAGGTGTGTGACCAGAGAAGGACACGTATGACCAGAGACAGGGTCTGTGACCAGAGAAGGACACGTATGACCAGAGCAGAGACAGGTGTGAGACCAGAGAAGGACACGTATGACCAGAGCAGAGACAGGTGTGTGACCAGAGAAGGACACGTATGACCAGAGACAGGTCTGTGACCAGAGAAGGACACGTATGACCAGAGCCAGCAGAGTCTTCTGATGATGGAGGGGTAATGTATGACATACAGCAGAGACAGGTCTGTGACCAGAGAAGGACACGTATGACCAGAGCCAGGAGCATCTTCTGATGATGGAGGGGTAATGTATGACCAGAGCAGAGACAGTCTGTAAGAGGACACGTATGACCAGAGCAGAGGACAGGTGTGTGACCAGAGAAGGACACGTATGACCAGAGACAGGTCTGTGACCAGAGAAGGACACGTATGACCAGAGCCAGCAGAGTCTTCTGATGATGGAGGGGGTAATGTATGACACACAACAGAGACAGTTCTGTGACCAGAGAAGGACACGTATGAGCAGAGTCTTCTGATGATGGAGGGTAATGTATGACACACAACAGAGACAGTTCTGTGACCAGAGAAGGACACGTATGACCAGAGCCAGCAGAGTCTTCTGATGATGGAGGGGTAATGTATGACACACAGCAGAGACAGGTCTGTGACCAGAGAAGGACACGTATGACCAGAGCCAGCAGTGTCTTCTGATGATGGAGGGGTAATGTATGACACACAACAGAGACAGTTCTGTGACCAGAGAAGGACACGTATGACCAGAGCCAGCAGTGTCTTCTGATGATGGGTGTGGTGTCTATTATGATGGAGAAACATTTAAGACGTGGCGTCTCCACTAATATAGGACAGAGATAACATGACAAGTTTTACCAGACAAGATCCTCATGATGGCCTCTTCTTGTCCTGGACGAAACTTCTGATATCCCAGCTCACGGAGGGCGTCGTACACCTCATACGGGGTCTCTGTCACAGGTGGTAAACATTAGACAGCACGGAGACAACAGTCAATCAGACTGTCTCCCACGCACCATGCTGACTCTCTTACCACGGACTCTCCCAGAGGCTGACAGCTCATATAGTGGCGGCATTGCTGGAGGAGGGGGTGTGGACTCATACACTGGCTTCACGATATCCAGGGACACCTCAGAATCCGGGCCGAGCTCTTGAGGATAACTGGAACGGTCTAGAAGACATGAGATGTCAGCACGCAGCCACACTGATGGGTTGTGGAGGTGACAGGATCTCTCACGGACTAATTACCACAGGTTGGTCTTAGCTGAGTGTTTGTCATCTGAGCCACCTCTTCTAAGGTCGGCAGCACGAGCTCCTCTTCCGGTACGGCGTCTGACTCCAAGGGGGTGGGCGGCACAGAGACCCCTGAATAAGAAGATCTTCTATCTATAAAGGTCTGCAGCTCCTCGACACAGCAGGACCCTCACACAGTGGCACCCTCCACACAGCCCCGCCCCCTCCAGAGGGGGACCGTCACACAGCCACACCCTCCACAGGGGGACCCTCACACAGCCCCGCCCCCTCCACAAGGGGACCGTCACACAGCCACACCCTCCACAGGGGGACCCTCACAGCAGCCCGCCCCCTCCACAAGGGGACCGTCACACTGCCACACCCTCCACAGGGGGACCCTCACACAGCCCTGCACCCTCCACAAGGGGACCCTCACACAGCACACCCTCCACAAGGGGACCCTCACACAGCCACACCCTCCACAGGAGGACCGTCACACAGCCCTGCACCCTCCACAAGGGGACCCTCACACAGCCACACCCTCCACAGGAGGACCGTCACACAGCCCTGCACCCTCCACAGGGGGACCCTCACACAGCCCCGCCCCCTCCACAAGGGGACAGTCACACTGCCACACCCTCCACAGGGGGACCGTCACACAGCCCTGCACCCTCCACAGGAGGACCGTCACACAGCCCCGCCCCCACAGGGGGACCGTCACACAGCCCCGCCCCCACACCTCGCCCCTACAGGGGGACCATCACACAGCCCCGCACCCACACAACTACCAGTCACAGAGGAGCTTACCTTTACCAGGACACCGGGACGCCCAATGCCCAGGCTGTCCACAACGGAAGCAAATGTCCTCACTATGCGACAAAGGTCTCCCACCACCGCCAAACTGCTCCCCCTTCTTCTGCCACTTCACCTTCCACATCTGAGACAGAAGACAGTCACCAGTGGACACACAAGAGAGAGACAGCAGACAGTCTCCAGTGGAGACGAGAGAGACAGCAGACAGTCTCCAGTGGACAAAGGAGAGAGAGACAGCAGACCGTGACCAGTGGAGACACGAGAGAGAGAGAGAGAGAGAGAGAGAGAGAGAGAGAGAGAACATATAAGAGAACAAGTGGAGACATAAGAGAGAGACAGCAGACATTCCCCAGTGGAGACACGAGAGAGAGGACATATAAGAGAACACGTGGAGACATGAGAGAGAGAGGACATATAAGAGAACATGTGGAGACACGAGAGAGAGGACATATAAGAGAAACACGTCCACAACGGAAGCAAATGTCCTCACTGTGCGACAAAGGTCTCCCACCACCGCCAAACTGCTCCCCCTTCTTCTGCACTTCACCTTCCACATCTGAGACAGAAGACAAGTCACCAGTGGACACACAAGAGAGAGACAGCAGACAGTCTCCAGTGGAGACGAGAGAGACAGCAGACAGTCTCCAGTGGACAAAGGAGAGAGAGACAGCAGACCGTGACCAGTGGAGACACGAGAGAGAGAGAGAGAGAGAGAGAACATATAAGAGAACAAGTGGAGACATAAGAGAGAGACAGGCAGACATTCCCCAGTGGAGACACGAGAGAGAGGACATATAAGAGAAAACGTGGAGACATGAGAGAGAGAGAGAGACATTATAAGAGAACACGTGGGAGACATGAGAGAGAGAGGACATATAAGAGAACACGTGGAGACATGAGAGAGAGAGAGACATATAAGAGAACACGTGGAGACACGAGAGAGAGAGAGAGGACATATAAGAGAACACGTGGAGACATGAGAGAGAGAGGACATATAAGAGAACACGTGGAGACACGAGAGAGAGGACATATAAGAGAACACGTGGAGACACGAGAGAGAGAGGACATATAAGAGAACACGTGGAGACATGAGAGAGAGAGAGAGAGAGAGAGAGAGGACATATAAGAGAACACGTGGAGACATGAGAGAGAGGACATATAAGAGAACACGTGGAGACACGAGAGAGAGGACATATTAAGAGAACACGTGGAGACACGAGAGAGAGAGGACATATAAGAGAACAAGTGGAGACATGAGAGAGAGAGAGAGAGAGAGAGGACATATAAGAGAACACGTGGAGACACGAGAGAGAGAGACGAGAGAGAGAGGACATATAGAGAACAAGTGGAGACATGAGAGAGAGAGATGAGAGAGGACATATAAGAGAACACATGGAGACATGAGAGAGAGGACTTATAAGAGAACACGTGGAGACACGAGAGAGAGGACATATAAGAGAACACGTGGAGACACGAGAGAGAGAGGACATATAAGAGAACAAGTGGAGACATGAGAGAGAGAGAGAGGACATATAAGAGAACACATGGAGACATGAGAGAGAGGACATATAAGAGAACACATGGAGACACGAGAGAGAGAGGACATAAGAGAACACGTGGAGACATGAGAGAGAGAGGACATATAAGAGAACACGTGGAGACATGAGAGAGAGAGGACATATAAGAGAACACGTGCAGACATGAGAGAGAGAGGACATATAAGAGAACACGTGCAGACATGAGAGAGAGGACATATAAGAGAACACGTGCAGACATGTCACCTGTTTTCTCAACCTGTTCCCATTCAGTGCAAACCCTTTCACATAAGATTTCTTCTTCAGATTGATCCGAACAAAGTTTCCGATGCGTTTTTGTGGTGCCCTGTGAGGACATGATGAGGGTTAGAGACCACAGGAGAGAGTACAGAGGAGATGAGAGGGCTGTGTGTACCTGAGACTCTTTGCAGGGTTGCCAGTGACTCTCTGCACTGTACTGTCCTCGTCCATCACATCACCCAGCAGATTCTCATGGACCCTTGAGGGATCCTCACAGGAGTCTTTTCCCCCAGTCTTGGCTTTCTTCGTGGGCCTCTTACGGCTTGTCTCCTCAGACTCAGAATCTGTAGGGTTGTCTCTGAGCCTCTTCCCTCTCTTCTGCCTCTTTCCCTGAGATGTCCTATCATTGATCTCAGTCCTGCCGCTTTCGATGGCTTCCCCTTCCATGTCCTTCTGGTCTCTACAGACGGCCATTGCCGAAGGCTCTGTGGGTTCGGGTCTGGACTGCTCCTTATTCTGGACGTAGTTGGTGGGCTCCTCTGTGGCTCCTGGCTTCTTGTGGCTCCTCTCCTGGGCAGTTTTCTCCCCTCTCTGGTCCCTTTGGAGAGTTGGGTCAATTACTGCTGCGTTTGGAAGCCGTTCTAGTCCTCTCGGACCACATTCTGATGTCTCTTTCGAGTCTACTTTGCTGTTTATGTCACGATTCCCACGTTCACCGGGAGATCTTCTCTGTGCAGTCTGATCGGACAACAGAAAAGCCTGTTTTACATGAGAGTGGTCCGAAGGTCCTGGATCTGGTGCTGACCCGGAGTCCACGCAGGGCTCAGACTTCTGCCTGGTTCTCTCTCCACGGTCTGTAATTTGGCACTGTTCTTTTCCCAGTCTCTGCTCGCACCTCTCCAGCCAGTCTGGATTCAATGAGGTCAGTCTCTGGCCCACTTTGGCTTGCAGATGGTGAAGCTTCGCCTTGGGACTTTCTTGCAGAGTAGATGTTAATCGAAGCTTGTGTGGCCGAATTCCTAGAGAGAGATTTTCTAATTCCTCAGGAGATTCCAGAGAATTATCTGGTAAAACATCAATGGCCATCCGTGGAGCATCGGCAGGAGATGAACTCAGCTTCTTGGCTTCTACTGTGGTCAAACCAACATAGGCTCGGGGCAGCGAGGACTTCTTCAACGATACTGGACGATCCTATTCAACAATTACATCAAATAGAAATAGGGAGCAGATAAGTGTGAACTGGAGGCAAGTGGGACACAAACTGCTGGTACTGGCAATAAAGCTGCACTATGTACAGGGGTGGAGAGACCATGATGTGGGGCACAGGCTGGTGTAATCATCTACTGGGTGCAGAGACCATGATGTGGGGCACAGGCTGATGTGTAATCATCTACTGGTGCAGAGACCATGATGTGTGGGCACAGGCTGCTGTAATCATCTACTGGGTGCAGAGACCATGATGTGGGGCACAGGCTGGTGTAATCATCTACTGGGTGCAGAGACCATGATGTGGGGCACAGGCTGGTGTAATCATCTACTGGGTGCAGAGACCATGATGTGGGGCACAGGCTGGTGTAATCATCTACTGGGTGCAGAGACCATGATGTGGGGCACAGGCAGGTGTGTAATCATTCTACTGGGTGCAGAGACCATGATGTGGGGCACAGGCAGGTGTGTAATCATCTACTGGGTGCAGAGACCATGATGTGGGACACAGGCAGGTGGTGTAATCATCTACTGGGTGCAGAGACCATGATGTGGGGCACAGGCAGGTGTGTAATCATCTACTGGGTGCAGAGGACCATGATGTGGGGCACAGGCTGGTGTAATCATCTACTGGGTGCAGAGACCATGATGTGGGGCACAGGCTGGTGTAAATCATCTACTGGGTGCAGAGACCATGATGTGGGGCACAGGCTGGTGTAATCATCTTACTGGGTGCAGAGACATGATGTGGGGCACAGGCTGGTGTAATCATCTACAGGGTGCAGAGACCATGATGTCGGGGCACAGGCTGGTGTAATCATCTACTGGGTGCAGAGACCATGATGTGGGCACTGGCTGGTGTAATCATCTACTGGGTGCAGAGACCATGATGTGGGGCACAGGCTGTGTGTAATCATCTACTGGGTGCAGAGACCATGATGTGGGGCACAGGCTGGTGTAATCATCTACTGGGTGCAGAGACCATGATGTGGGGGCACAGGATGGTGTGTAATCATTTACTGGGCGCAGAGACCATGATGTGGGGCACAGGCTGGTGTGTAATCATCTACTGGGTGCAGAGACCATGATGTGGGACACAGGCAGGTGTTGTAATCATCTACTGGGTGCAGAGACCATGATGTGGGGCACAGGCTGGTGTGTAATCATCTACTGGGTGCAGAGACCATGATGTGGGGCACAGGCTGGTGTGTAATCATCTACTGGGTGCAGAGACATGATGGGGCTGGGTGTGTAATAATCTACTGGGTGCAGAGACCATGATGTGGGGCACAGGCAGGTGTGTAATCATCTACTGGGTGCAGAGACCATGATGTGGGGCACAGGCTGGTGTAATCATCTACTGGGTGCAGAGACCATGATGTGGGGCACAGGCAGGTGTGTAATCATTCTACTGGGTGCAGGAGACCATGATGTGGGGCACAGGCTGGTGGTGTAATATCTACTGGGTGCAGAACCATGATGTGGGGCACAGGCTGGTGTGTAATCATCTACTGGGTGCAGAGACCATGATGTGGGGCACAGGCTGGTGTAATCATCTACTGGGTGCAGAGACATGATGTGGGCACAGGCTGGTGTGTAATCATTACTGTGCAAGACCATGATGTGGGGCACAGGCTGGTGTGTAATCATCTACTGGGTGCAGAGACCATGATGTGGGGCACAGGCAGGTGTGTAATCATTTACTGGGTGCACAGAGACCATGATGTGGGGCACAGGCTGGTATGTAATCATTTACTGGGTGCAGAGACCATGATGTGGGGCACAGGCTGGTGTATAATCATCTACTGGGTGCAGAGACCATGATGTGGGGCACAGGCTGGTGTGTAATCATCTACTGGGTGCAGAGACCCATGATGGGTGGGGCAGACCATGATGTGGGGCACAGGATGGTGTGTAATCATCTACTGGGTGCAGAGACCATGATGTGGGGCACAGGCTGGTGTGTGTAATCATCTACTGGGTGCAGAGACCATGATGTGGGGCACAGGCTGGTGTGTAATCATCTAACTGGGTGCAGAGACATGATGTGGGGCACAGGCTGGTGTAATCATCTACTGGGTGCAGAGACCATGATGTGGGGCTACAGGCTTGGTGTGTAATCATCTACTGGGTGCAGAGACCATGATGTGGGGCACAGGCTGGTGTGTAATCATCTACTGGGTGCAGAGACCATGATGTGGGGCACAGGCTGGTGTAATCATCTACTGGGTGCAGAGACCATGATGTGGGGCACAGGCTGGTGTAATCATCTACTGGGTGCAGAGACCATGATGTGGGGCACAGGCTGTGTGTAATCATCTACTGGGTGCAGAGACCATGATGTGGGGCACAGGCTGGTGTGTAATCATCTACTGGGTGCAGAGACCATGATGTGGGGCACAGGCTGCTGTGTGTAATCATCTACTGGGTGCAGAGACCATGATGTGGGGCACAGGCTGGTGTGTAATCATCTACTGGGTGCAGAGACCATGATGTGGGGCACAGGCTGGTGTAATCATCTACTGGGTGCAGAGACCATGATGTGGGGCACAGGCTGGTGTAATCATCTACTGGGTGCAGAGACCATGATGTGGGGCACAGGCTGTGTGTAATCATCTACTGGGTGCAGAGACCATGATGGGGGGCACAGGCTGGTGTGTAATCATCTACTGGGTGCAGAGACCATGATGTGGGGCACAGGCTGGTGTGTAATCATCTACTGGGTGCAGAGACCATGATGTGGGGCACAGGCTGGTGTAATCATCTACTGGGTGCAGAGACCATGATGTGGGGCACAGGCTTGGTGTAATCATCTACTGGGTGCAGAGACCATGATGTGGGGCACAGGCTGGGTGTAATCATCTACTGGGTGCAGAGACCATGATGTGGGGCACAGGCTGGTGTGTAATCATCTACTGGGTGCAGAGACCATGATGTGGGCACAGGCTGGTGTGTAATCATCTACTGGGTGCAGAGACCATGATGTGGGGCACAGGCTGGTGTGTAATCATCTACTGGGTGCAGAGACCATGATGGGGCAAGGCTGGTGTAATCATCTACTGGGTGCACAGACCATGATGTGGGGCACAGGCTGGTGTGTAATCATCTACTGGGTGCAGAGACCATGATGTGGGGCACAGGCTGGTATGTAATCATTCTACTGGGTGCAGAGACCATTGATGTGGGGCACAGGCTGGTGTGTAATCATCTACTGGGTGCAGAGACCATGATTGTGGGGCACAGGCTGGTGTAATCATCTACTGGGTGCAGAGACCATGATGTGGGGCACAGGCTGGTGTAATCATCTACTGGGTGCAGAGACCATGATGTGGGGCACAGGCTGGTGTAATCATCTACTGGTGCAGAGACCATGATGTGGGGCACAGGCTGGTGTGTAATCATCTCACTGGGTGCAGAGACCATGATGTGGGGCACAGGCTGGTGTAATCATCTACTGGGGTGCAGAGACCATGATGTGGGGCACAGGCTGGTGTGTAATCATCTACTGGGTGCAGAGACCATGATGTGGGGGCACAGGCTGGTGTGTAATCATCTACTGGGTGCAGAGACCATGATGTGGGGCACAGGCTGGTGTAATCATCTACTGGGTGCAGAGACCATGATGGGGGCACAGGCTGGTGTAATCATTCTACTGGGTGCAGAGA
>ONZH01027930.1:0-58734 GCA_900303285.1 Rhinella marina | reverse complement strand
GATCAGCTGTTTGAAGAGGAGGCGCACTCCGTATCAGCGCTGCCTCCTCTTCACTGTTTACATGCTGGCCGTAACACGGGGGTAGTGGTGAGTAGGTGTAATTACATCTCACTGCCCCATTAATTTCTATGGGAAGAATCGCTTCCATAGACTTGTATGCCCCAACAGAGTGATTGTTAGCTTCATAGACAGAACATTTCGTTGTTTGGATTATTGACTTCATATTTTGGTGGCTTTTATGTTGCAACGTCCGTCCTCTTTTTAACAAAAAACATTTTCCTATTTTAGAAAACATTACCCAGTATAGATCAGCAGATCCGAAGTAAGCTCCGGGATGCAGAGGAGCAGCTCAGACAGATCGGCAGAGGAGTGCCTGACTCTGAAGAAGAAAAGGCTCAGTTTATAATAGCGGTAAGCACAGGTCTGGTGTATAAAACCCGTTATTCAGTACTCTGTTGGGGAATCATGAGTCCCACATTCAGAAGAACCTCCATCTACAAAACAGAGACCGAAAAGTAGCTTTAAGAGCATCTCTCTCTGGAGAAAACATACCCATACATTTCTGGGACAGCCCATTGAATTCAGTGGGTATTGTGTAATGCCTAAGGGGGTTGTCCCATCTCGGCGATACAAAACAAGCTGAAACACCTTTCAGACCACCAGCTCCCATAGCTGCCATGCTTCACAATTGGAATGAATGCCGGCACCCTCCTCTGGTAGTCTGGAGTGTGTCTCATCTTGCCTTAGTAACGATTAGAAGAGACAACTCCTTTAAGTTGCCCTGCAGGGAAATTGAACTCTTACCTCCAGGTTCTTCCACTAACAAATTCTGAGGGTTGAGTTTTGTTTTTTTGTTTTTTTTTTTTCCGCAGAAAATCAGGGATTTCGATGACGGAATCATGAAAGTAGTAAATGGGGATGAAGAAGGAAGCACCGAAGACTTAAAACTTTTCAAAAACTTAAGAAGCCTTTTTGAGTCTTGGGAAATGGACATTAAGAACTCATGTGCAGCGTGTGAGTATGACGCTTATCTCGACCCCGCAGTATTATGATTCCAGTAGGCCGTTGTCACCTACAATTGTATCTCATGCATATACTAGAGGCATTTTATGCAGTGCCTAGAAACAACTTATCTGTACTTTTTTTTTTTGTCTTTACATTTTTTGGCTGGCAGAACTCCCCAGTGATACGACGTCACCCTGGAGTTACTATAAAATTGAAACATGACCTACGAATTTAGGGGGTCATTTATTAAGACCAGCATTTTAGTCTTCTATGGAACAGCAGCAGCAGACAGGAAGAGATGACACGTGCACACTGCACCTCATACAGCTGATCGGCAGGGGGGGGCCGGGTGTCGGACCCCCGCCAATCTGATGTTGATGATCTATCCTGATGTTACTGCTGGTGCAGCATTACGCCTAAAGTAATCTTTAGTTTCTTCACATACCACTATTTTCTTTGAGTTACGGCTGTTTTAACCTCTACAATATGAGGATCTTCTCAAGATGGCTCCTCTGCCAGTTCTCTGAGGCCAAAACTGCCTTCCCTCACTTCACATACACACTTGCTGAAGCCAGCAGCTTCCTACCAGCCAATCAGATTGGATTATTGAGAGACACGCCCCCTCACTCTGAAGCCTAATGCAGACATGCAGTGTGAAGGACCGCCCCTCTGTCTTCCTGTCTTCTTAGATGAGCCATAGCAACAGTCTAAGGGGAACAGTGGAAAGGGACAGGAGACATTAATGAAAGCTGTCATTATAAGGTAATTACAGATCTTTTGACAATCATTGACAGACTAATTCAGGTATACATGCCGAGCTCTAATAAACTAGCGAATAAAAAAAATATGACAGTTCCACTTTAAGGACCAGAAAAATGATTTTCAACGGTCATAACTTTTTTTTTAACGTTTTCAATAATATAGCTGTATGACGCCTTTTATTTTGCGGTTGTAGTTGTAGTTTTCCTAGGAAATATTTTGAAGCACACATATTTTTGCATAAAATTTATAGTGTCTACAAAATACAGAAGTTTGGGTAAGAAAAGAGGGATTCTGTTATTGGAAAAAAAGGTAGGGAAGCATGGAAAGAATGTGAGAAGGCAAGGGAGCACAGACAGCAAAGAGAGAGGACAGGGTCAATGAGAAGCATTAGGAGGCTGGAGACAGAGGGGAGACATGGGGGAGGACCACAATAGGTCACCCCATAGGTACCCTGTGTAGTGTTGAGCAAATCAAATTCAAACGAATTGAATTTGATCCAGATTTTAGGAAAAATTAGATTCGTCACAAAGCCAAATCTTCTCGTGCTCCGTGGTAACTAATCAATTTTCCTTGAAATTGCGGGAACCCCCCCCCCCCCCCGATAACATACTCCCCTCATCTACTTGCGCTTGAAGAGACCAGGACAGCATTCTTATGATCTGTTGGGTTCCCAGCGGTCAAACCCTCACCAATCAGGTCCTTATGCCGTATCCTGTGGATAGGTGATCATTTCTTATAGTTGGACACTCCCTTTGATGGATGAACATGACGATTATTTCAGAATAAAATAAGCTCTTTACGTTCCAGTTGTGAGTGAGATGAAAGAAGAAAGAAACGCCTACGAGAACCAGTATCGAGGCCGCGAGCTCATCGGATTCATCAACTACAAGAAATTTGAGAACATCATGAGGAAACACATAGCGACGTTTCGAGAGCCGGCTATAAAACTGCTGTTTGAGGTGACAGGTAAGTGGTGGAAATCTTCGGTACAATACATTACACCTTGTTATACCTCGAAGGATATGTAGACAATAGTGCAGACTACAGAAGGGCAAGATCTTTTTCTTGGCGCTGTTCCAGTATAGTTTCAGAATAACTTCTTAGGAGAGATATTTTTACTTGACCCAAAAAAAGCATACATTTCGGACTTAACTTGAGTCCAAAAAACACAACTTTTTATGGATCCAATGCATTTAAAAAACAAATGAAGCAACATTGATAGCCCTGTTTATTCCCTTGGCCACCCACCTTACATTTATACAGTGAGGATAGAGCAGGATCTGAACCAATGCCATTCTCTGTGGTTGTCAGCAGTATATTATAACTGACAACCTGGATTGGAGAAAACTCTGATCCCAGCTGTTTGACCCCTTGGATAAGGCAGCCATTTGTGAAAGTGATTGTGGACTGCCAATGGAATATCATGGCAGCCAGGACTCTAATAAAGGTCTCCGGGTCTGACGATATATTTATATACCTATACCTGCTTAACTCACCTCACCAAAAATGGAGCAAAAAGTGATCAAAATGTCATAAATACTAACACCCAATATGGTGCCAAGAAAACTCCACCTCTGCCTGCAAAAAACAAGTCTTCACACATCTCCGACCCGCATAAAAATATAAAAAAAGACGTTGTGGGTTGTGGTGATGCAAAAAACAATGATTTGTTAAGGTATTTTTTATATTCTGCAAAAATAATAAACCATAAATAAACCTATAAAAATATGTTATTTTTCCATAATTGTACTGACTACAGAATATAGTTAACCTGTCATTTATAACATCACATGGTGAACTCTGTAAAAATAAAATCCAAAAAAATAAAACCTAAACAACGGTGGAATAGCTGTTTTTCTATTCCCCCACCCAAAATAATAAATGAAAAAATTCAATGCATTAAATCTACCCCAAAATGGTTCTGGTAAAAAATACAATACTGCAGATACAATACTGCAGTCATAGTTGCTACACCAATTCTTCTCCCTGTAGGTTCACAATTTGGGTGCAGAGAGCATAATACATGACTGCAAGATCTGACTACACAGGGTTTGTTTGTAGTCTGTAACCATGGAGACGCATAGGTCTTCATAAAAGCTTTTTTTAGTCTGCTTCAAGTATTAAAGTAAATCACAGAAAAAGAATATTAGTGCACAAAAAAAGATGCAAACAATATATACTGTATAAACTAAGACCTCATTCTGATATGATAAAATCTGAGACTCTTAGCCAATATATTTTGATCAAAACACATCTGTGCCCACCTACCCAGCGCCACAGTGGTCTCAGGTCAGGCAGGTCCTACGCTAAACCTAACTATGCCATAGGGCATCTATATCTAGGAGCGTGGATGCTGCATATATAGGTGTGTTGCTCCTAGTGACCTCTATGTGCATACAGCAACCGATGAGAGGAGGAGCAAACACACCCATATGTACCACGCAATCAAGACGCTCAATTTGATAGGAAGAGCAAAAGTGCACAAGAATGCTACTCAAGATAGGCTAAGAGCGCATTCACACCTGAAGGTGCCACTCCCTCAGGTACATGTTACAAACCAAGCAAAACTCACTTTTGGGTAGGTGGGCACAGTTGTGTTTTGATCAAAATATATTGGCTAAGAGTCTCAGATTTTATCATATCAGAATGAGGTCTTAGTTTATACAGTATATATTGTTTGCATCTTTTTTTGTGCACTAATATTCTTTTTCTGTGATTTACTTTGATATATATAGCCACTGACATCCGCAATCATTATTATCACATCATGCAGAATGTTTTTTATCCTTTTGTTTCTGTGAGTTTTGCTGGCTTCAAGTATTACTTTAGGTACAGAAAATAAAGTTGGTTGCTATAACAGCACATAACCTTTAAGAAATATAACGTGGAACAAGAAAAGCTCTGTGGTCAAGCTAAGTGAGACGGCGACTAGAGGCAGTTCTTCAGAGCGTTCAAAAACTTGCTGTCTGCAGATACAAAGTGAAGAGCATCTCTGGAGCACAAACTTCTAAAAGAACAGGAACTTTCAGGAGCAAATTTAACGTTTTTAAGAGGTTTTTAGATATGGTACTGTAAAGGAGGAGGAGCAAAACTTTTTATTTACATTTTTCTTTTTCTTTTTTTTAAATTTTTATTCTAGAGCTCATCCAGAGATGTTTTAGAGACGTAGCTTCGAAATGTTTCGTTCAGTTTGAAAATCTTTATTATGCTGCCACGGTAAACTTCATATCCTTATATACTTATATGCATTCATGGGGTTGATAGGGAATTGGGAGTTAGTATCAGGGGTCTGCTGTTCAAGATACTCATCTCTTGGCAAGAGTGGAGAGGGGAGGATTATATGTTATGCTTTGTGTCCCCCTGCCCTGCTGCCTCGGGGATATCGAACCCCTACAGCCAGATTTACCCACAGAAAATGCAGGTTAGAGACAAGGTCTGGCGGTTTTCACACTGATTTTATGCCCAATCCGTCTCACTTTTTGGTATTTTGGATGGCAAATATAGCACAGTCTGATTTAGTATTTGGGCACAAACTGAGCCATTAAAGCAGAATTGTGACAGATTTCCAACATTTTATGGGTTTAGGATTATATAAGTGCAGATTTTAAAATAAAATGAGTTAAAAAAATCACTGTAAACCTCTTAACCATACTGCATACAGAATTGCGTATATTTCCAATAGTGTTTTTTTTTTTTTACATCTGTTCTCATATCACTTTTATTTTGTCTTCCAAGGACAACATTGAAGATATTTCTCACAAGCAGAAGAAGGAGGCTGAGGGGATAATCCATTTACAGTTCAAAATGGAGAAAATCATTCATTGCCAGGACAGCCTGTACTGTCAAGTGTTGTCAGCCATAAAAGCTGCAGAGAGGGGAAACGTCCTGCAGGACCAGAGGCAGCTGTCCATGAATGAACTGGCCTGTCATCTGGAGGCATATTTTCAGGTGAGTCAAATGTGAAGAAAAGAGAAAATCAACAATCGGTCCAGAAAGACAAACCATGAGATTCATATATTTATCATGGAAAAGCCATGTGGTGTAATATAAAGGATTCGTCAGCTCTCCTGTGTGGTGTATAGAGGATCTGTCAGCTCTCCTGTGTGGTGTAGTACAGAGGATGTGTCAGCTCTCCTGTGTGGTGTAATATAAAGGATCCGTCAGCTCTCCTGTGTGGTGTAGTATAGAGGATCTGGTCCTGTGTGGTGTAGTATAGAGGATCTGTCCTGTGTGGTGTAGTATAGAGGATCTGTCAGCTCTCCTGTGTGGTGTAGTATAGAGGATCTGTCCTGTGTGGTGTAGTATAGAGGATCTGTCAGCTCTCCTGTGTGGTGTAGTATAGAGGATCTGTCAGCTTCTCCTGTGCGGTGTAGTATAGAGGATCTGTCAGCTCTCCTGTGTGGTGTAGTATAGAGGATCTGTCAGCTCTCCTGTGTGGTGTAGTATAGAGGATCTGTCAGCTCTCCTGTGTGGTGTAGTATAGAGGATCTGTCAGCTCTCCTGTGTGTGTAGTATAGAGGACTGCAGCTCTCCTGTGTGGTGTAGTATAGAGGATCTGTCAGCTCCCCTGTGTGGTGTAGTATAGAGGATCTGTCAGCTCTCCTGTGTGGTGTAGTATAGAGGATCTGTCAGCTCTCCTGTGTGGTGTAGTATAGAGGATCTGTCAGCTCCCCTGTGTGGTGTAGTATAGAGGATCTGTCAGCTCTCCTGTGTGGTGTAGTATAGAGGATCTGTCCTGTGTGGTGTAGTATAGAGGATCTGTCAGCTCTCCTTTGTGGTGTAGTATAGAGGATCTGTCAGCTCTCCTGTGTGGTGTAAGTATAGAGGATCTGTCAGCTCTCCTGTGTGGTGTAGTATAGAGGATCTGTCAGCTCCCCTGTGTGGTGTTAGTATAGAGGATCTGTCAGCTCCCCTGTGGTGGTGTAGTATAGAGGATCTGTCAGCTCTCCTGTGTGGTGTAGTATAGAGGATCTGTCAGCTCCCCTGTGTGGTGTAGTATAGGGATCTGTCAAGCTCTCCTGTGTGGTGTAGTATAGAGGATCTGTCCTGTGTGGTGTAGTATAGAGGATCTGTCAGCTCTCCTTTGTGGTGTAGTATAGAGGATCTGTCAGCTCTCCTGTGTGGTGTAGTATAGAGGATCTCTCAGCTCTCCTGTGTGGTGTAGTATAGAGGATCTGTCCTGTGTGGTGTAGTATAAGAGGAATCTGTCAGCTCTCCTGTGTGGTGTAGTATAGAGGATCTGTCAGCTCTCCTGTGTGGTGTAGTATAGAGGATCTGTCAGCTCTCCTGTGTGGTGTAGTATAGAGGATCTGTCCTGTGTGGTGTAGCATAGAGGATCTGTCAGCTCTCCTGTGTGGTGTAGTATAGAGGATCCTGTCAGCTCTCCTGTGTGGTGTAGTATAGAGGATCTGTCGGCTTCTCCTGTGTGGTGTAGTATAGAGGATCTGTCAGCTCTCCTGTGTGGGTGTAGTATAGAGGATCTGTCGGCTCTCCTGTGTGGTGTAGTATAGAGGATCTGTCAGCTCTCCTGTGTGGTGTAGTATAGAGGATCTGTCAGCTCTCCTGTGTGGTGTAGTATAGAGGGTCCTGTCGGCTCTCCTGTGTGGTGTAGTATAGAGGATCTGTCAGCTCTCCTGTGTGGTGTAGTATAGAGGATCTGTCGGCTCTCCTGTGTGGTGTAGTATAGAGATCTGTCAGCTTTCCTGTGTGGTGTAGTATAGAGGATCTGTCAGCCCTCCTGTGTGGTGTAGTATAGAGGATCTGTCCTCTCTCCTGTGTGGTTTAGTATAGAGGGTCTGTCGGGCTCTCCTGTGTGGTGTAGTATAGAGGATTTGTCAGCCCTCCTGTGTGGTGTAGTATAGAGGAATTTGTCAGCTCTCCTGTGTGGTGTAGTATAGAGGAATCTGTCAGCTCTCCTGTGTGGGTGTAGTATAGAGGATCTGTCAGCTCTCCTGTGTGGTGTAGTATAGAGGATCTGTCAGCTCTCCTGTGTGGTGTAGTATAGAGGATCTGTCAGCTTTCCTGTGTGGTGTAGTATAGAGGTTCTGTCAGCCCTCCTGTGTGGTGTAGTACAGAGGATCTGTCAACTCTCCTGTGCTGTGTAGTATAGAGGATCTGTCAGCCCTCCTGTGTGGTGTAGTATAGAGGATCTGTCAGCTCTCCTGTGTGGTGTAGTATAGAGGATCTATTAGGTCTCCTGTGTGATGTAGTATAGAGGGTCTGTCGGCTCTCCTGTGTGGTTTAGTATAAGAGGATCTGTCAGCCCTCCTGTGTGGTTGTAGTACAGAGGATCTGTCAGCTCTCCTGTGTGGTGTAGTATAGAGGATCTGTCAGCTCTCCTGTGTGGTGTAGTATAGAGGATCTGTCGGCTCTCCTGTGTGGTGTAGTATAGAGGATCTGTCGGCTCTCCTGTGTGGTGTAGTAATAGAGGATCTGTCGGCTCCCCTGTGTGGTGTAGTTATAGAGGATCTGTCGGCTCTCCTGTGTGGTGTAGTATAGAGGGTCTGTCGGCTCTCCTGTGTGGTGTAGTATAGAGGGTCTGTCGGCTCTCCTGTGTGGTGTAGTATAGAGGATCTGTCAGCTCTCCTGTGTGGTGTAGTATAGAGGATCTGTCAGCTCTCCTGTGTGGTGTAGTATAGAGGGTCTGTCGGCTCTCCTGTGTGGTGTAGTATAGAGGGTCTGTCGGCTCTCCTGTGTGGTGTAGTATAGAGGATCTGTCAGCTCTCCTGTGTGGTGTAGTATAGAGGATCTGTCAGCTCTCCTGTGTGGTGTAGTATAGAGGATCTGTCAGCTCTCCTGTGTGGTGTAGTATAGAGGGTCTGTCGGCTCTCCTGTGTGGTGTAGTATAGAGGGTCTGTCGGCTCTCCTGTGTGGTGTAGTATAGAGGATCTGTCAGCTCTCCTGTGTGGTGTAGTATAGAGGATCTGTCAGCTCTCCTGTGTGGTGTAGTATAGAGGATCTGTCAGCTCTCCGTGTGGTGTAGTATAGAGGTCGGTCGGCTCTCCTGTGTGGTGTAGTATAGAGGGTCTGTCGGCTCTCCTGTGTGGTGTAGTATAGAGGATCTGTCAGCTCTCCTGTGTGGTGTAGTATAGAGGATCTGTCAGCTCTCCTGTGTGGTGTAGTATAGAGGATCTGTCAGCTCTCCTGTGTGGGTGTAGTATTAGAGGGTCTGTCAGTTCTCCTGTGTGGTGTAGTATAGAGGATCTGTCAGCTCTCCTGTATGGTGTAGTATAGAGGATCTGTCAGCTCTCCTGTGTGGTGTAGTATAGAGGATCTGTCAGCTCTCCTGTGTGGTGTAGTATAGAGGATCTGTCAGCTCTCCTGTGTGGTGTAGTATAGAGGATCTGTCAGCTCTCCTGTGTGGTGTAGTATAGAGGATCTGTCAGCTCTCCTGTGTGGTGTAGTATAGAGGGTCTGTCGGCTCTCCTGTGTGGTGTAGTATAGAGGGTCTGTCAGCTCTCCTGTGTGGTGTAGTATAGAGGATCTGTCAGCTCTCCTGTGTGGTGTAGTATAGAGGGTCTGTCGGCTCTCCTGTGTGGTGTAGTATAGAGGATCTGTCGGCTCTCCTGTGTGGTGTAGTATAGAGGATCTGTCGGCTCTCCTGTGTGGTGTAGTATATAGGATCTGTCGGCTCTCCTGTGTGGTGTAGTATAGAGGATCTGTCAGCTCTCCTGTGTGGTGTAGTATAGAGGATCTGTCAGCTCTCCTGTGTGGTGTAGTATAGAGGATCTGTCAGCTCTCCTCTGTGGTGTAGTATAGAGGATCTGTCTGCTCTCCATTGTGATGTAGTAGAGAGGATCTGTCAGCTCTTCTGATATATAGTATATACTTGCATTGAAAAAACTATTTAGGGGCATTTTTTCTTAGAAATCTGGTTTTCTATTTCCGTTTTTCCTCCGAGCCTTTCGTTCATGAAAGGGACATTTTTCTCCATAGCATCCCAGTGTTATGTCAGACGCTAGGCCTTTGCTGCTCTCCTCCTCACACGGAAGTTGCAGCTGCATCCCCCTCCTCCCTCTCCTCCCCCTCCTTCCTGTTTATATCACTGTTTTACACTAGATGGATTCTATGGAGACTAAACAGGTCTTGAACATTCACAGATGACCTGCAGGCAGGAAAAATAGATTTACAGGCTTCTGAAGGTGAAAGTATTAGAAGATAAAACGTTTACAACACTTTATTGTCCACTCTCTTCCAGAACACCACCACTCGTTTGGCGAATCAGGTCCCTCTGATTATCCAGCATTACATTCTGTATGAGTTTAAGGACCATCTACAATATCAAATGATCCGTTTACTGGAAGAAAGAAAGAAGACTGACTTGCTGGAAGAAAGAGATGGACTTTCTGGAGAGAGACAGAAGCTCAAGGATCAGATTCAGCGGCTCAGGCTTGCCAGGGAACGTTTACAAAAATTCTGAATCTTGGTGAAGGATGAAGAAATCCCCTGAGGAGTGATGGGCAGTTGGTGGTCCATGGCCAGTATAATATGGACATCTTCTTCTCTATGCAGTATTGGTCATATAATTCTGTGTAGAAATGTGGAGGTCCTGAGTCACTTGTGGCCATTTGTGGCGATCATTCTCCTTAGTCAATGGAACATACAGAGTAGAAATAGCTGAGGACGCAGACTTGGCTGTTTCTGTACGTTCCATAGAGTGTAATACAGAGGGAACGAGCAGCCAACTACAGTAACTCTTTGGGGACAATAAAATTGTTATGTGTGGTCCGGGGACAATGGCCGCTTCCGAGACACTCTAAAAAGTCGACCACTACTGTTCTAGACTGTATAAACTTTGTTCAACCTTGTATGAATATTTACTATGATGATTTGTTGCACAGAGTTACTTTCACTACAAGGCTTATTAATAAATGGCGTCCATGACTTTTCTGCCTCCTGCTAACTAAGCAAATATATGCAAAATCCACATTGGAGTTCATTCACTTGAGTCGAATAGACATATTGATATGTTTAATAGGCAAGGGCTGGATCAAGATCTGTTGAGGGACAAAACCAACTGATGAGAAACCAGACAAAAAAATGTAGAGCTAAATAATGGCAAAATAATACTGCAGTAATAATACAGACATAGCAGAGCTGGAGAGGGTTCAGAGGAGGGCAACTAAAGTAATAACTGGAATCGGTGGACTACAGTACCCAGAAAGATTATCAAAATTAGGGTTATTCACTGTAGAAAAAAGACGACTGAGGGGAGATGTAATAACTATGTATAAATATATCAGGGGTCAGTACAGAGATCTCTCCCATCATCTATTTATCCCCAGGACTGTGACTGTGACGAGGGGACATCCTCTGCGTCTGGAGGAAAGAAGGTTTGTACATAAACATAGAAGAGGATTCTTTACGGTAAGAGCAGTGAGACTGTGGAACTCTCTGCCTGAGGAGGTGGTGATGGTAAGTTCACTAAAAGAGTTCAAGAGGAGCCTGGATGTATTTTTGGAGGGTAATAATATTACAGGTTATAGTTACTAGAGAGGGGTCGTTGATCCAGGGAGTTATTCTGATGCCTGATTGGAGTCGGGAAGGAATTTTTCCCCCTAAAGTGAGGAAAATTGGCTTCTACCTCACAGGGGTTTTTTTTGCCTTCCTCTGGATCAACTTGTAGGAAAACAGGCCGAACTGGATGGACAGAGGGCTTTTTTCGGCCTTATAAACTATGTTACTATGTTAATTATGGGACACTAGTAGTTGAGCTCTTCTCTGAATGATTCCGGTGACTAAGTGCTGGTCAAACATGCTATCGGCTTTCCATTCACCGATATGGGACTTCTAGAGATGGCTGAACCTTGTGCACGCGTCCATAGAAAATAAATGGAACGGCAGCACCCATGCTTAACTGCCTTTCCATTCATACGACAAAACACAGAACTCCGGTTCTCGTGATCCATTTAACCTCAAGATAAGATTACCCTCATAGCCTGAACATAATAGGGAACTCCATTGGATCTTTGCTATGGAACCCTTCTCTACTCCTTTAATATAAGAGGCATGATGTGTAGCTCCTGGGGCTCCAATGCAATTGTTTTAACAGGTTTCCAACTAGAATGTATGTATAGTACTGGCGTGAGATGGAAATCTATTTCGAAGCCGAGGTGCTTTCCACTTTAAGAACATGAATGTTGGTAGAGAATTTCAATATTTGGAGGATCTTGTGTGTTCCTCATACCTTATGATGTGTTCCTCATGCAGTATATTCAGGGTCTGTGGTGTTCCTTAAATTCTTGATGAGTGTTCCTAACACTTTACTACTGAGATGTTACTGGATATTACTGAGGTTATCACGCATTAAAGAAAGCACCTTGGTGTGGAGTGACTGGCTGTTGGCATTCACCCCTTTGCGTATTCAGTTGTATGAAAATCTCTCCGCAAATATACACAGTGTTACACGTCTGTTCACTCTTTGCCATTGTATACTGTGTGGGCTGGTTTCTGAATATTGTGGTTGTGTATCTGGGGCCATGTGTCGGCGTGGCAGGGCACATCCGCCTCTGTTCAATGTATACTGGCCATTTATATCTGTGGGTGTGGACTGTACCCCTGTGGCTTGTATATCTTTCCTGCATGTATGGAGGAGCACTGTCACAATGTCTGTTCACTGTGCGCCATTGTATTCCATGTGGGCTGGTTGCTGTACATAGTCAATGTGTATCTAGGACCATGTGACGGTGTGGCAATGCACATTCACTTCTGTTGTTTGCATACTGGCCAGCGTATTACTAGTGGTGAATTGCTTTATTGTGACCTGTGTCTGTCCATTCTGGTTCTATAGGGGTTAATTCCCTAGTCTGTCTGAATCTGCACCTGCTGTCCGTGGTCTTGTTAGTCCTGCTTTTTTTCCCTGAGATCTGTCTGTTTGGGAGAAGTTCTGCCTGAAGTTTGTGGCCAGACCTTGGCTGTGCAACAGTGTTTGCTTCTGAAGTCTTGCCTTGTAACTTACTCTTCCTGCTTAGTCTGTCTGGGTTCCAGAAGTCATTGTTATGCCTGCTTGCTCTTTCTGGTATGTTCGAGTTCCAGAAGTTACTTTTATCTGTGCACAGGTTCCTGCAGTTGATTGGACTATTCTCTGTGTATCTGGGTCTTGATCCAATTATGAATAAGTTCCAAGTCGTGTCTCTGTTTGTCTGGATACCAGCCTGAACATGTTCAAAGTCTCTTTATGTCTGGGTTCCTGAAGTCCTGATCCAAGTCTGAACAAGTTCCAAGTCCATGGGCCTTCTTTATCAAAACTGTCTAACAGGAAAACTGTCTTAGTTTCCCACGGCAATCAATCAGAGCCTTTCATTTCTTAAATTGTACTTAAAAATTAGAGGTGAGTTCTGATTAGGTTGCCATGGGCAGCTAAGACAGTTTTCATGTTAGAGAGTTTTTATAAATGAGGCCCCATGTCTCTGTTTGTCCTGCCCTATAGGTCAGCTGCCTTCGATCTGACTTCCACCCTTGAAATGGTTTCCATCTTGAGGCACAGTGGTTTCACAAAATCCGTTACACACGGCCTCATTTCTTTTTGAATGTACAGCAACCCAGGCGAAGTGTGGAGAGGAGGATAGGTGTGTTAGGGGTTGTCATGGTTCTCACATTGGCAGGGTCCTTGTCCGTCACTCCCAGGGCTGGAACAATGAAGATGGGGCTACCCAATAGTGGCGGTGTTACACTGCTCCCATAAAGTTAGGGATATTTGGCTTGTGAGTGAAATTTCAGGAAGAACCTACAATGCACTCTAACCTTTACAGGTGAACTTAATGTGACCTTCTCTAAACGTTTGAAAGCACATGTCAAACTGTTTAATGTTTCAGTACTTTTTGCACAACTTGCTGTTCTCTAACAAGGAGCTTAAGGGCAAAATTTACAATAGGTGTTTGATCCATGAATCGCCAAATAAATTTTCTCTATCAATTTAAACAGTCCTCCTCATAATGCTGTTAACATGTTGACATCATGAGACCAAGACGACACCTGATCAACAGTACCTCACCATTGCAAGGCTTCAAGTAGGATGTTCTGAGATGAAAGTGGCCACTGAACTTAGAATGTCCCAGAGTGTCATCAGCAGGTTGTATCAGAGATACCGAGAGACTGGAAGAGTCACAGAAAACCATAGAAGAGGACGTCCTTTGACCACATTCCACACTGATGACCGCTTTATCGTGAACAATGCCCTGCAGACCCGGATGATGAATGCCACACAACTCCAGGCACATTTAAGGGAGGTGAGAAGCACCCAAGTGTCACGTCAGACGATTCCAAACCGTTTACATCAGCGTGGCTTGCGTGCTAGAAGACCTGCAAGGGTACTTGACCACACCACCAGGCACAGGCGTTATCGTCGCCAGACCTTTGCCTGGTCTGCATGAAGAACACAATTCTAATTTCATCTTCATGGACACAATGAACCAGCTCATCGAGGTCGCATCATTAGGGAACGGCTGCTGGAGACTAGGGTACCTCAAATGGAGTGGCCTGCACTTTCTCCAGAACTGAATCCCATTGAAAACCTATGAGATCAGCTGACTCGAATTGTAGAGGCTCGTAACTCTGTACCCCAGAACCTCAATGACCTGAGGGACGCCCATCAAGAAGAGTGGGATACCATGTTTCAGCAGGTAATAAGGTAATAAGTTGACAGGAGACGTCATTGTCAAGCTGTAATTGATGCTCAAGGCCACAGGACAAGTTACTGAGACACTGACATTTTTGTGGTGGTATACCCAGCATGGTGTTGTCTTTTGTTTGAATAAATTGTTAGAGATGAGGAGATCACTATTGCTGCTTCTATTTAAATGCCTGACTTCCATGATATAATATTTTTGCCCATCCACCACAGCACTCTGTTGGACGGGAACCTATGTTAAATGCTATGTTTACTGGTGCCATACGGCTTCTATCAATACAGGGCAAGCAGATTCCACATGTAGCATATACGGGTCCCACTCCGAATGCTACCTTTCCTGGTACTAGCAGGCTTCCAATAAATACAGGGAGCAGGCTCCTGTTCTATACTACCCTTAAAGAAGTTATCTGGTAAATTATGTTGATGACATATCCTCAGTTTAAGTCTTGAATATCAGATTGGTGGGGACCTGGGAACCCTGCCAATCACCTGTTAGATGATACTGGGCTCTCCGTGAGTGTTGTGGCTTCTTCCTAGGCCATGTGACGTCACTTTACATTGGTCAGATGCCTTAGTTGCAGCTCAGCTCCATTTACTTCAATGGGGCAATACCAAGCACAGCCGCTATTCCATGTGCGGTGCTGTTCTTGGTGAGCTGCTGGGAAACCCCCACACTCACCAGAACTCCAGTGAGCGTTGTGGCTCCCTGGAACATAATTTTTGAGGTTCCCTGGAACAACTGATTGCCGAGGGGGCCGGGACTTGGACCCTCACCTGAGGATAGGTCATCATTATCGTTTCCTGGATAGTCCCTTTAATTAAAGAAGAACTCCCGCAAAATTTTTTATTCTCTGACCTGTTAGAAAGGTACATGATCTGTAGTGAATGTCATTTTCTTATCAGAGGCTGAAATTGAGAGTTTCCACTTTCTTCTTATTGTAGCTGGGTCATGTGACCAACTCCCTGACCTCCAACTGACCCAGGACAGGAAGCCAGTCACTGCTCTATTCATTCCTATGAGACTGAAAGTGAGGCTCCCATAGGAATACATAGAGAATTAGACTTCCTGTCCACACATAAGTCTCTGTGTGAGTTGGTGGGTCTAATTGCTGGTCACATGACACAGATAAGAAACTTCAGGATGATATAAGTCAAAAATTCAGCTACTGGTAAGAAAATGGCATTCACTACAGATTATATCATGTACATTTCTAGCAGGAAATGGAATAAAATTTTTTGCGGGAGTTCTTTAAAATCAGGCTGTTGGAAAGAAGGGTTGTAAGTAGAGCACAACTAGACCGGAGACTGCCATACACTCAAATGTATACTGCAAGCAAAAAACTAATTCAGTCAGCACATCCCTATGCGCAGGTGTACGTCACCATGGCTGAAAATACAAAGTCAATTTTAAGACCAGAAGGGAGAAAAAGATCTAGGAATTCAAACTGATCACAGACAAAATTCTAATCATTAAAAAGAGGACTCAACCTGGATTTATGACACCCGGATTTATGACCCACGACACGGACGCCCTTTCTCCCCTTCCCATTAGATTGACTCCAGATCTCCTTAATTCCTAAGTCTTAACGCGTATTCCCAATCCACCTGTAACAATAACTTCAGTTTCATTGCATTGTCTTGTTGATGTATCTGCAGTGGCTGGATTTGAGGTAGCTCAGCACTAAGCTGGGTCCCATGGACACCGTTGAGGTGTCACCGCATGTTGCTGTTCTTCGGAAGGGATGGTAAGGTGTGGTGCACCCCAGTAGCAAATAAGTCCAGAGAGTCAGGGTTTGCAGTAAACCAGTGTGCTTCTTTACTGGAGGAACTCAAGTGCAAAACAATACATGGAAGGCACTGAGATGGCTTCTCTAGTCTCTTCCCGGACAGAAGAAGGGTTCATGCTGTGGAAAGGCCTGAGCTACCGTAGCTGTTCCTCTCTCTCTCAGAAGTCTGGTATCCTGGCCAAAGGCAGGTGGCCCAGGGTCTGTGGCTCAGTAGTCCTGCTGGCTCTTTGGTCACAGGGCTGGAGACCCATGGTCTGTTGCAGTATCTCCCATCTCAGCGTCTTCTTCTGGTCACTGAAGTAGACTGGCAGAGTTTCTTCCTCTAAGCACTGTTTCCTAATGCCAAATCACTAGGGGCTCTGACTGCTCTCCTTATATACATTTTCTAGTTGAACTAGAACCTTCTAGTGGGAGAAGTGGAGTGGAGAAACTCAGCACAAACAGTTACAATGTTACAACTCCCGTCTGTCATAGACTTACATTAAAACTTCTACTCAATGGCAATGACACAGCAGTGACCAGATGCCTTTATAGGGGTAAAGGGGTGAAAACCAGTCTATCACTGAGGACAGTGATTGGCTATAACGGTCATGTGCCCCATATTACGTGATTTATTTTAGTAAACTGCTTGGCTTTTTCTAAACTTTTGTCTTGGAGAACATCTTTATGGTAAATAAACTGTAGAGAGCCCACGGCTGGATGAGCATAAATAAAAGTGCAGATAAGCCACATGGTCAGAAACGGCTGTCTGAGCTGGTGAGCTGCTGCTGGAAACACACCCAGTAACAAGCTTGCATGTAGTTATGTAGCAGTGGAGGTAATTGGTAGTAGTAATAATGGTACAACTCATCGGGGCATAGATAGGGCCAAAGGGTGGCTGAACATCGTAGAGGAGTTTAGGCTGGAGCTAAGGGATAGAAAAAAGCTGCCTTGATTGTGCATCCTGGAGGCATCCAGGGGCTATATAAGAGAGACCTGTAACCAAGACCAACCAGCCTATAAGCAACACTGTGTAAGAGATTGTGTGCAATACTGTGTGTTCAAGAGATAGGTATGATGTGACTGTGTAGAGCAGGGGTAGGGAACCTCCGGCTCTCCAGCTGTTGTGAAACTACAACTCCCAGCAAGCATACTCGCTCTGCTCTTCTAAGAACTCTCATAGAAATGAATGAAGCATGCTGGGAATTGTAGTTTCACAACAGCTGGAGAGCCGGAGGTTCCCTACCCCTGGTGTAGAGTATGTGCCATGGTTGCGAGGATTAAGATACTGCCACCTAGAATGTCTGTTAGATGCTGTGCACATTGTGTGCCATTTGGAGAGATACTGCAGCCATACCGATAACAGCAGAAACAACCATTGTCATTGCTACTAGAAAATCAACAGTGCTAACTAGTGTTGGGCGAGCATTCTCGCCCGAGCACTATATTCGCTTGAGCATGGCGATGCTCGGCAAATAGTCGTGTTCGGCCAAACACCGAGTGTGCTCGAGCGCCATGCTCGAGTCTCCTCCCCGCACGTTTCTTGGCTGCGGGGCAGTACTGGCATTCACTGTAATGCCGTAGCCATGTTGGCTACTGGCATTACAGTGATAGGCTGTTCGGAACACGTCATCGGGTGCGATAAAGCACCCGATGACACGTGGTTCGGCTCAGTCTTAGTCAGGGAGAGCTGCAGCAAGGAGGGACAGATAGTGTAGGGATAGGAATTGGCTAGGCAAGTTTAGTTTTAATTTTCCAAAGACCCAAAAGTCCTTTTAAGGACTATTGTCTTATCTGGCTGTAATATCTAGGTTTTTTTTTGCTAAATTTGCACACAATTGTTTGGCCACCTCTGACAATAACACAACCTGAGCTACATCTGCTGTATAACGTTTGTGCATCCTAAATACCTGTGACATTTAGTTGTATTTTTTTCTGCCGCTAATCAAGGCGAAATTACCTGCACTACGTCTGCTGTATAACGTTTGAACATCCTAAATACCTGTGACATTCAGTGTAATTTTTTTCTGCTGTTGGTGACAGTGACATTACCTGCACTACATCTCCTAAAATCGATTTTATCTTCGGTTTTGTGCGTATTATTGTGATTCTGTAAAAGTGGAGCAATATTCGGACAACATTGTTCCCAGCAGCGACTTCAGTGTCCAAGATGCATCCAGACATCCTCCCAATGCTGTTCCCAAACCATTCCAGTGGTTTCCATCATTTTCTGACCTTTTCCTGTGAACCAGACACCCTCCCCTCTTCAGAGCAGGGGGTGCCTGGTTTAATGCTCTGGTTCTCCCATTGACTTCCATTGTGCTCTGGTGCTCTGTAGAGCACTCCAGCATCCCAACGTGTTCTACTAGAGCACCAGATCACCGGAGCACTTTGGTGCTCGATCAACACTAATGCTAACTGAGCCACCATGCCATCCATTGCGTACGTCTATACATGAGACCGGAGACCATTCTTATAAGACCAGTGAGCTGTTGTGTGTTATAGTGTTATATTGCTTTCATTGCATCCCTGCCTGCGTGTGTTGCATGTCCCGCCCCAGCCACCATGGATTACAACTCCCAGCTGTGTTATTGACTTCTATGAGTCTTCATAAACCTCAGTGCCGGGCAGACCTTATTTCACAAAAAATCACACGAAAAAAGACACAAAACATCCTGCACGATATGATAGTAAATATGCGGATGTGCATGGCTACATTTATAAAGTCACAGGAAATCATGCACTAAAATAATCGATGTAAACATAATACAGTGATCCCTCAAGATACAATGGCCTCAGGATACAATATTTTCATCATACACTTGTCTTATCTGACCCATCGTAAGTTAAAACTAGACTCAACATACAATGTCTCAGACTCAGATCCAACCAATCAAGGCTGGATTAGTTACTAGTTATCAGCTATTCCTGACTGTTATATGTAAGGACTTCTTTTATCTGTCTTAGTTATCTGCTTATTTTTCTTAACTCTTCATTTTCTCTTATCTTGGATGACATTTTTGGGCTTTGGAACCAATTACTCAACTTACAATGGTTTCAACATACAATGGTCATCCTGGAACCTATTAATATTGTATCTTGAAGGATCACTGTGTATGGACTAAGGCCTCACTCTAATGATAAAATCGAAGATTCTCAGCCAATATATTTTGATCAAAACTCATCTGTGCCCACCTACCAGCACCACGGTGGTCTCAGGTCAGGCAGGTCCTACTCTAAACCTATCTATGCAGTTGTGCATCTATATATACAGTATACGCTACTTGACAAAGGCTCCATTGAGATGAGCTGAAACGTTGCATTTGGTGCATTAAAGATCCACGTTTTTTGCCAAGACCGGAGTGCTGTTTAACCAAAGCCTGACTGGAACGTTAAAAATAAAAACAAAAAAACGTCTTTATCGCACAATTTATATCGTAAAATAAAAGGTATCAAGCCCGATATTTCTCAATCATACCAGGTTCAATAATGGGGATGAAAAATGGATTTCTATCACCCCCAGGATTAATGGATAATATGAAGGGATGAGTGCGGTCAGCACTGTGTATTAGTATTATGACAACGTGCCATCACTTAATTCCCTCATTAGAAGGGGTTTAGGCCGCGGCCATTACAGCACCGATATCTGCACGCAGTTATGCTGCTACACTAGGAAGCGGGTTTCTTCGCATAGTACTGACAATACTTCACCCTCGCACTGCTCCTGATGACGTGCGGGGCTGTTACCCGTACAGAAACGCGTTGAGCGTGTTTATTCATGAGAGGGAGGGTGGTCTTTAGCTGTGTGCAGCTTACAGTTCTTGAAGTGAGCTCACACACAATAACCAGTTCACAATATGTGTCTCCTAAAGCACTAGTTTTCAAATAGGACTTAGAATTTAATAAGGCACATGAATAGCTCCATGACTACACAATATGCCATGTGAGGTTTTTCTAACGCACCAGCTTAACATTGATATCAGTGATTGATTGCTACAGTGGTCTTTACACAAAGTGACGCCAGACCAGTGTTGTTAGCAACATCCTGTACATATGTTTAGAACTGCGGCCTTTTTTAACCAGTTCTTATCCTGCAAAGCTTCTAATGAGGGAATTGAGTGATGGCACATTGTAATAATACTAATACACAGTGCTGACCAAACTATCACAGTGCTTCTATCTATCTATCTATCTATACGGTATATATACTATATCCTGAATATAGATATATTTATATAGGTTTAGAGTAGGACCTGGCTGACTGAGACGACCTTGGCACTGGTAGGCGGGCACAGATGTGTTTTGATCAAAGTATATTGGCCAAGAGTCTCAGATTTTACCATTAGAGTGAGGGCTTATATGTTATGTTTGAGTCTATTGTTTTAGTGCATTATTTTCTGTGACAGACCTTCTTTGTCTTGAAATGCCATAGTTTAGGTTTCATTTTCTTATGATGATGAAATCCTCCCTCCCATCACTGTTTAGCATCCGAGCTGCTTGACTATCACACTTCTCTATCCTCTCAGAAGCTCTGCTGCCACCTAACTCACACCAAACTCGGCACACCTGGCAGGTAAGACGTGGTATATTCTATCTCTTATTTTCCAGAGGCACCTACCGTGTTTCCCCGAAAATAAGACCTAGCCAAAAAAATCTCTGTCTCGTAATTTTCCAAGAAAGGGTTACTTTGTAACAATTAACTCAATTATCTAATAAATACCTGCTGAGGTTTTTTTTTTTTTTCTACTTTGCGTTCCCTGCCTTCATACAGCCATAACTTTTTTTATTTTTTTGTTCACATAGCTGTATGAGGGCTTGTTTTTTAGCGGGACAAGTTGTACTTTCCAACGCCACCATTTAATATTGCATATGATGTAGTGGGAAGCGGGAAAAAAATTCCAAACTGGGTGAAATTGCAAAGAAAACCGCAATTCCGCCACAGTTTTACAGGTTTTTTATTTATGGCGTTCAATGTGCATTAAAACTGACCAGTTACTTTCATTCTACAGGTCATTACGAATCCGGCGATATCTAATATGTATAGTTTTTCTTGCATTTTGATAAAATAATTATAAAGTTGGAATTTTTTATTTTTTTTTCATCGCCATATTTTGACCCCTATAACTTTTTGATATTTATATGTAGGGAGCTGTATGGGGGGCTCATTTTTTGCGGGGCGATCTGAACTTTTCATTGATACCATTCTGGGGTGTGTAGGGCTTTGTCATAAAAAAAAAGCGACATAAAACAGCGAATTTTAACGTTTTTTTCCGTTTCGCTGTTTTCCGTACGGGAAAGAAATTTGTATATTTTTAGAATATGGGTGTTTTCTCACACGGCGATACCCATGATGTGTATTTTTTAAATTTTTTTACTACTTTTATTTTTATTTTTGGAAAAGGGGGGTGATTTGAACTTTTATGTTTTTTTTAAACTTTATTTAATTTTTTTTACACTTTTTTATAGTTCCCATAGGGAACTATTACAAGCAATCATCTGATTGCTTATATCATAGACTCCAATACATTAGCATTGGAGTCTATGATGATTTTACTCCATAGGAAAGCCTATGCAGCAGCCTCCTGTCATTCACTATGACAGGGGCTGCTGCATACATGGTCCGGCTCCTCCGATCGCCACACGGGGAAGCCGGAGGAACACCGGAAGCGCTCACTTCCGGTGTTTTAAGCCCTCGGATGCCGTGGTAAAGATTGACCGCGGCATCCAAAGGGTTAAGTGTCCGCGATCGGCATTACTGCCGGTCGCAGACATCAGCCGCAGGTATCTGCTGTATAAATCAGCAGTTCACCCGTGGCCATGACGCCCGCTCTGTTCAGGAGCAAACACCATCTTTAAACACGCACCCAGCGCTGTACTATTATAGCACTGGAAGCAAAAGGGTTACAGACACTAACACAAAGCCTATATGCCAAGAGCCAGGCATGCAAGCCAACAAAATATTCATAAGACAGGTACACTCAGAATACCTTACAATGGCAGCCTTGTGCACCATGGAACTTGCGAAACCAGCCCTCTATCCAGAAGGACTTGAGAGCCAGTAAGCCTCAAAGTTGCTGGAATTGAGCTGATAGCTCGGGAGACCTGCGCGCCCAGCTTATTATCATTAGGGTGACAAAAATTGTGAACTTTTTTTTTTTGGATGCCAGCTAACTCTTCTCTCACTGCCAAGGAGGGCTGCAGAAAAATTTACAGTTTTCTAATTGTCCTAACATGATATTCAATAACCTTTCTAAATTGTTTGTTATGTGAGCTTATTTGCATAAACTGAAGCTTATGGGAAAGATATGCAAATTAGCAGAATCTGCCTGTTTTTCAGCTCAAACACTAATTTGCATGTCTTTCACATAAGCCTGAATTTATGCAAATGATCTTACATAACAAACAATTTAGAAAGGTTATTGAATATCATGTTACGATATTACGAACATCTCTGCCGGCCTACCAGCACCAAGGTGGTCTCAGTTAGGTAGGACCTACTCTAAACCTACCTATGACGTATGGGCATTCAGGAGAGCAGACCCTGCACCCTTGGCATAGGTAGGTTTAGAGTAGGACCTGACTGAGACTACCTTGGTGCTGGTAGGCGGGCACAGATGTGTTTTGATAAAAAAAATATTGGCTGAGAGTCTCAGATTTTATCATTAGAGTGAGGCCGTAGTGCATATATTGTGTGTGCATCTATTGTTTTAGTGCATTATTTTGCCCAGTGCCCAAGGAATCTTGACTCCAGCAATCGTCATATTCATCTGCATCCTACGCCTTTACCAGCCCCCAGGTAGTCTACCTACACTGCTGATCTCTTACAATAGGGCTTTCATTTTGTGAAATATTGCCCAATACAAGATGAGGTTGCATGTTGTCTCTTTTGTGAATCTATGTCTCTTATAATACAGGAAAGAATCCTGCTGATGGTGGACTGGTCCCACTGGGACTTTGAGCCTGATAGATGACAAACAGCAGAGGCCTGTATTTTACTGTAGTCTGTAATAATATGTCTACTCAGGCCTCAGAGACCAAATGTACTTTCCAGTTATCGTCATAACAGTTACAAGTATGTCATATGAATGTGCAAAAAAGAATAAAGCAGTACATGACTGGAATAGGAGGAGACTGGGATATCATGTGTTATAATAACTGCAGTAACTACTGTACACCCTCAGTCTTTGCTGATATCAGTGACCTTCTCGGGTTGGTGAGTACACATCTTGTGTCATCTATTGTAGACTGTAGGGAACAGCCAGATTGAGGTTTCCAATAGTTGTCCCAACTGGGCAACTCTATTCCATATTTCCTATTAGGGTAGGTGGACATCTTAGAGGGGTGTCCAACACTCTATGAGCTCTATGTAGTGGCTTCCATCCTGTTAAACCATGGGCTTTCAGAGATTTCCTAGTTGACATCAGCTTTGTTTCTGCAGGGGTTTTCTGTTCTTCTTCGAGAACCAGGCATTTCTTCATTATACTTCTGTTTCTTATGCCTTATTTTCATGGTTCCTCGAAAAAAGGAGAACCACAATTAAACTGTGTCGATACCAGAATTGATGACTGGTGTTTATGTTGGGGTTTGCCATGGATTGAGGCAACGTATTGTGGAAGCAGCATATCCTCTGGTGGCAGCAGACACAGTATATGCTAGCACGGGCAACAGGGACTGTCATCTTGAGAACGTCATTTACAGTTTGCCTCTCCACCACCAGTCTATTGGCGGTATAGATGGGAACAGCGGACTACCCAATGTTTATAGAGGTGACCCAAGTCTTAAGATGAAGAAACATTGGGCTTGCTGGATTTCTTTTTTTCCCCCTTTATCTATCTATTGAAATAAATCTATAGACTTGGCTGAACATGCATGTGGAACTAGAGAGGAATAGCCCTTGTCTACTATTGTAGGTGTATGGGCAGTTTAAGAGGTATCGTATGTGTATGGGCCCACAACCTTCTCCAGGCCATTGGTCAGTACTCTTTCTCCCACATTTACCAATGCCGGAAAATAATACATCATGAGTCGGGCTGTCACCATCACCAACTTGTATCCTTGACTGGTGAAATGGGGAAGGTTGTAGGTTGGAACAGAAGATCAACATTTTCTCGGTGGGCAGCTAGGACCCAGGAGAATGTATAAATTGTTCATGTTATGTCTCCATAAGTGGGACATTTCAAGCTCTCAAAAGGGTTTTGAAGGCTACAATTCAGAAATAATGACCGTTCCACCTATAGCAGGACACTTGGGATGAGACATTATTGAATCAACTCTAAGTTATAATAAAATGTTTGCATTTCGAAATTTTAAAGGTCTTATATTTTAAAGGGGTTTTCCGGGAGTTAACTACTGATGACCTATCCTCAGTATCTGATCGGTGGGGGTCCGACACCTGGGACCCCCGATGATCAGCTGTTGGAGAAGGCACCGGCGCGCCGAGGCCTTCTCTCAGCTTTTCCTAGGCCAGTGACGTCACATTCATCGGTCACGTTGCCCATTCATGTGAAAGGGGCTGAGCACAATACCAAGCACAGCCGCTGTACAATGTATGGCACTGTGCTTGGTAAGCTGTAAGAAGGCCTCAGCGCTCACGGGTGTCGGACCCCCACCGATCAGATACTGATGACCTCAGGATACATCATCAGTGATTAACTCCCGGAAAACCCCTTTAAAGGTTAGAAGGTGACCTGTCCCAGGGTGGTGTCCTCCCAAGGACTTGCCCATAATGCCTTGCAGTCAGTTTCAGTCAATCAAGAGGGGTGGGACTGACGTGTCCTGGGCAAGACCCCGATCTGAGAGACCATGTGTATCCTGAGCTTGTCAATGTACTAACGTGACTGGATTTCTGGAAGACAAAGAGAACAAAGAAACATATCTTTATACAGAAGCTAGTTTAGAGTCAAACAGGGACAATTTTAGGGAAAACAATAGTTAAATCTAATTAAATCTTATTGATCTAGTTAGTTAGCTCTAATTGATAGAGAGGGGGGATTTTTCAGGGGACAGGACAGGGTCATTGTGGTGTAGTTTGTGTCACCGAGGTGCAGCCATTTTCATCCAGTGTGGCTGTGCTTGCACTGCACATCAATATTTAAAGCTGCTATCAGCCAATTTACATTAAAAAAATCTAAATCATAGCCAGAATTCTTCTACAGCATTAAAGGGGATATCCAGCGGTAATATTGATGACCTATCCTCAGGATAGGTAATCAATATCTGATCGGCATCTGATCCAATCAGCTGTTTGAAGAGGAGGCAGCGCTCCATACGCTCCACTGGAAGTGCAATGTAATACAAGTACTTGCTCCATTCAAGTGAATGGAGTGAGTACCTGTAATTACACTACGCCACTTCTCCACAAGAGACGAGGAGTAGTGTGAAGACCAGGAAGCAGCAATTGCATGGAGCGCCGCCTCCTTGTCTCACAGATGACTGGAGGGGTGCCGGACCCCCACCAATAAGATATTGATGGCCTATCCTGAAGATAGGTCATCAATATTAGGCGCTGGACAAACCCTTTAATCCTGTTGCTGATCCTGTAGTGGCTGACAAATCTTTCTGCATTATAGTTCTCTGGACTTCAGTTGACATCTTTTTAAAGTTTATTAAAAACCCTAAACTGATCACAGATTAGTGTACCTGACCTGACATATTGTCATCAACTTTATGCTGACATTACTGAGGGCAACATAAATTAGTGACAGAAATACTGATTTCAGCGGTGTGTCACTCATGAGCTAAAAGTAAGTGGTTGCCGAGAACCAGCATCATAATCATTGCAGTCCGGGCCTTGAAAAGAGTCAAATCTACCTGAGAAGAGTCATGGTTATTCCTAATCTCCTGCTCTCCCCGCCCATCTACTGATGATTGGCAATTCTCTGCTAGAGAGAAAGGGAGAAAACTAAGTAGAAGACTGTCAGTCGTCAGCAGGTGGGCAGGGAGAGTAGGAATTCATGAATAACCAGGACTCTTCTCGGGTGGCCAGGACTCTTTTCCAGGCCCAGTCTGCAATGAGAGGTTCTCAGCGACCACTTACTTTTAGCTTATAAATGACAGACCGCTGAAATCAACTCACCTGTCTCTACTTTATGCTCCCGTTAGTATGGACAACATAAAGTTGGTGACAGGATCCCTTTAAGGGGACAAGTGGGATAACCCCTTGCCTTGAACCTAGAGTGCAGTTCTGCAAGAAATCCTGTCTGCAAGAAAGGATTCTTCATTGGAGCAGTTGCGTCATACTCTTAAAGGGGTATTCCCATCTCACCAATGTAGTTTGTATAGTTAGATATAGCCATACCAATATTATTACTAATAGAATGTATTTATATAAAATGTACCGATTAGAAGATTTGCCAATTTGTATATCCATTGTCCACACACATCAGTCAGGCTGTTGCCCCTAGTTACGACCACTGCGGCCATGTAGTAGTGGTGGTCGGCTTGCTTCTTTTCAAACCCGCTCCGAGGTAACTGGTGTATTGTGAACGCACATTGCATGAGCATGAGGAGACACATCTTAGGGTACTTTCACATCTGCGTTTTGGACGCTACCAGTTCAAAATGCAATGGTCAGGATCCGTCCAAAACGCAGACTTTATAAACGGATCCTGCTCCATAGAGATGAATTGATCTTGGAACAGGATCCGTTTCGCTGCATTTTGGAAGCGCAGACAAAAATGCTACAACCCTAAGATGTGTCTCCGCATGTTCATGTAATGTGCGTTCACAATACAGCAGTTACCTCAGAGCGGGTTTGAGCAACAGCAAGCTGACCATCACTACTTCAAGGCTGTGGTCATCGTAACTAGGGGCAACGGCCTGACTGATGTGTGAGGGACAATGGAAATACAAATAGGGAAATCTTCTAAACGGTACATTTTATATAAATACATTCAATTAGTAATAATATTGGTATGGCTATATCTAATTATACAAACTACATTTGTGAGATGGGAATACCCCTTTAAGTACTGGCCACTAAACCTGTTGCTATTCCCCAAGAAAAGATTTTTTGGACAACTTTTTAATTTTAAACATCATAACAAGTATGAAAGTGCAGTGTGTTCCATTTCACCATTTTCCATATGGGATTATATTTTTTATATTTTAATAGTATGGGCATTTTTGCACGCCCGGATACCTATCATGTGTATTTTTATTTTTAAGGTTTTTTTGGTTTTATTTTTTGGGTACAGGGGGGTGATTAGAATTTTTATGTTTTTTATTTTTTTAATTTATAATTTTTCTTTTTCATTTTTACACTTTTTCTAATAGTTCCCATAGGGAACTATAACAAGCAATCATTGGATTGCTTTTCTCATAGACTCCAATGCATTAGCATTGAAGTCTATGAGGATTTTACTATATTTCTGCTAAGACACTCCATCTCCCTCGATCCCTGACGGGTGGGAGCCATAGCACACCCGGAAGCATGCACTTCCGGGTTTTCAGCATTCAGATGCCAGTGTTAAATGTCCGCAATCGGCATTACTGCCAGTTGCAGACATTAGCCTTGAGTGTTGTATGAAACAGCAGGCACCCAGTGGCTTTGGCACTCGCTCTATTCAGGAGTGGGCGCCATCTTTAAAGTCACGACTGCCGACGTAAACAGCCTCAATGCAGTCGGGAAGGGGTTAAACATGCTGTTTGCACCCAGCTACCATCTGCTTACCCATAGAAATATTTGTTGCTGATTCTTTGACATTACTAATGCTGCCTTGGTGCTTCAAATGGGCTTGATATAGTCTTAAAAGAACTCAGACTTTTCAGGGCAATCTGAGCATTTTCGATTCTGGTCTAATTTATTCACATTCGACTGGAGTCTGACGACTGATTTGTTCGAGTCTGACCTGAAACGAAAGAAAGAGTCTCTTCTCTCTCATAGTTTGCCTATACACAAATCTAGGACACACATATCACAAGAAATCAGCAAACTAGGTCTACCACTGTTGGCTTTGACTCATTTTGTGTTTTTTTGCAGTTATTGATTTTATTTATTTATTACCTGTAAAACAGGAAAAATAATCCTTTGCAACATGCAAAATCAAAGATTTCCAATGCCAAGACCATCGCTGAGGAGAGCTCCAAACCTGAATGCACCACCTGTATTTGCACAAGGTATGGTGTCTATCACAGATTAAAAAATTTTTGTGTTAACATTGGAAATTTTTGTATTGTTGATATTTTCTGTTTGGATTTCCAGGCTCACCTATGCCCCCACAGGACCAAAGAGATGGGGTAAGTACTATATTTTTTGGACCTCTCAGAGTTAATTTTCTCACACTCCATATCTTCACACCACCTTCATGACTAGTCAAGTGTAATGCACATAATTTACATGAGGTGTGTGCCACCTTTAAACTTTTTTAGATATTGCCGAACAGAGCTCCAAACCTGAATACACCACCTGTATTTGCTCAAGGTATGGTATCTTTCACAGATTAAAAACTTTTTGGGTTAACATTGGAAATTTTTGTATTGTTGATATTTTCTGTTTGGATTTCCAGGCTCACCTATGCCCCCACAGGACCAAAGAGATGGAGTAAGTACCATATTTTTTGGACCTTTCAGAGTTAATTTTCCTACACTTCACATCTTCACACCACCTTCATGACTAGTCAAAGGGTAATGCACATAACTAACATGGGTACGTGCCACCTTTAAACTTTTTTAGATATTGCCGAACAGAACTCCAAACCTGAATGCGCCACCTTTATTTGCTCAAGGTATATATCACAGATTGAAAACTTTTTAGGTTATATTTGCAGTTTTTTAATTGTTAATATTTCTGTATATGGATTTCCAGGCTCACCTGTACTCCCACAGGACCAAAGAGATGGGGTAAGTGCCATATTTTTTGCGGCTCTCAGAGTTCATCTTCATACACTCCACAACTTGACACCACCTCCATGCCTAGTCAAGGGTAATTCACAGGATTGTGGTACACTATAGGGGCAGAATAGGGAGATAATTGGACAGATTTTACGTAGGGAATTTGATCAGGGAAAGCTTTAAGAAATGCTTTGAACCAATGAGGGGCTGCCACCCAGTTGTGTGTTTAACACTGCAGCTGGCAGCTAGCTCTGCATTACAAAACCCTGTGCAAGACTTATTTTATATGTATATGGACAGCCAGCTTTTTTTAATTTTGAAAACCTGAGTTTCTAGGGTTCATAGGCTTATTGCCAGCACTCCAATAGCATATATTCGGTTGCTGAGCAATTACACATTTTTTTTCTTCTAAAAAAAAAACAGCGTAAATTTACTGTTTTTAAATTAGGCATATCAGTGCATTACACCTTTTTAATGTACACATTACATATTACTGCAAGCTAACGGGTAGTTACATCAAAAGCAATACTGCAATAATACCATTTTTATACCCATGTTATTAATCACATTGCATATTGCTGCAAGGTAAAGGCTAGTTACAACAAAGGCAATACTGCAATAACCCTATTTTTATACCCTTGTTATTGAACACATTTTATTTTTACTGCAAAAAATGTGTTACATTACTGCATCAGACTGTATCACTAAAAAATTGCATTCTTATACCCGTGTAAACGAATGCATTACTGCATCAGACTTTGTAGTTCAAAGACATTTTACTGCAAAAAAAATGCATTATTACCAAAGTAAACTGTCAATGCCAGTATGCAGTGTGTTTGTAGAAAGGTAAAGGGGATATTTAATTGCACCCCTATCTTTACATTAGTAAAAAAGACACTTGCAATTTTTCTAGTACCGTTTAATAATCTGTGTACCAAACCCATCACTTTTCATTTCTAGAAAACCCATGACTTTTCATTCATAGGCCTCATAATAAAATGTCATCATCTGAGAGTCAGAATGTGGTTAGTAGAAGTAGTGGCAACCCAAGCCATCTTCTCGTAGTAGTAGTAGTAGGCCAAAGTTTTCCATGGCTTCCAATAACCTCCACATTATTATTGAGGACAAAGAGGATGAGATTGTGGGCTGGATGGCTCACTTCTCTTCTCAGTGACAGCAGGATGACACAGAGGTCACCACTGAGTCTAACACTGTGCCTTGGAGCCAGTAGTCACAGCATTTATTCTGCTCCTCCTCCTTGCAACCTCTGTCTTTACTGCCCCTTCCTAGTGGGGCACCTTCTTCTTTTAAGAAGGGGGAAGAAAACCCATGTGCTTTGGAACATGCTCAAGTTTCCCTGTTAATGACTTGGGTGAGAACAGCCAGCTTTTGGACTGCCATTAGGAGGAGGTTCAGGCTGAGGAGATGGACCCCATGTATAGGTGTCTTGGTGGTGGTAGTAGTGGCACTCATTATTAGCAAATGAGTATGCAGCTTATGTTACCTTTCAGAGAGGAGGCATCTGCCTCCCATGTGTCTGACCAGGAGGCCCCTCTCCACCCCCTACAGAGTCACACACCTCAGCAGTCAGTATAGTATCATGATGAGAAATTTTTCCATGTGCCACGCCAGTATATGGAGATGTACCGCCCTCAAAGTCCAGGTTCAATCCTACTTGGACTCTAGCCTTTCACCTGTGCATACAGTGTTCCCTGTCCCCATAGACTTCTGAGCAGGCAGAATGGAACAGTGGTCCAAACTGGCCCATCCTGCTGGCCCGTCCCCTTCCCTATCCGCACCACGCCCACTTTTTTAGACCTGGCATAAGTGGGAAAAGTCACAGATTATGGCACAAAGAACCTTTGCGCCACAATCTGTGCCAGAAATACGCTTCATTCAGGCTTTCTTCTGTTTTATAAATGACCCTCAAAATGTCTTTATGTCATCTGAAGACATAAACAAGTAAAAAACATAGAGCCGACCGGTTTTGGGCAGAGGAGCCCTTAGTCATGGCATAATACATAAAATGATGAAATTGACATCCACTAGTATACAAAACATCACTTTTTTCCAAAATGAATGAGCCATGGGCAGTAACCCAGCACAAGGGTGATCTACAAATGTTTGGTTTGTCATGTTATTTAATGTTTGCACTGTACACCAGCAGGTGAGGTATGTTTGGCATCAGGAATGGGGCTAACCACCCCATTTCTCCCCTCTTGGTAGGATTGGGCTGGTCCTATTTCCTGTTGGGAAGGGAAGGGGAGGAGGGAGGAAGCACGCCCTATTGCTCCTGTTCCTAGGGCCTTAGGGACCAGACAAGAAACTCATCTGTGAGATCTCTACTCCAGAGAGACTTCAAAGGCAAAACTATATACTATATAAACTATATATTCTGAAAGGCTACAGCTACAGTCAGCAGAATAACCAGCAACCATCGCTATCCAGACTATGTTCCATGTGAGTGATTACAGCTCAGACACTCATCACCTAAGATCACATCCAGGCCAGGCCAACAAAAAAAGCCTTCAGTGGACACCTACAGCCACAAGTGTCAGCTTTAAGCTGTTATCCGCAAGGTCAAGGAAGAGACTGTAACTGTATGGCTCCTGCTGCCAACATGCTACTGCATACAGTACCAGCCTACTATCATGTTCCGCCACTCCATCTGATACTTCCTGCTGCTAATCCCCCTACTGCCACTTTCATTACCCCTACTGCCACTACCATTACCACTACTGTCACTACCATTACCCCTACTGCCACTATTATTACCTCCACTGCCACTACCATTACCGATAAACAGCTTTACACACATCTACTGCCTTGTCTATTCCATGCTGCGCTGCTATTGCTGCTGCTACTATTGCAGCCACGTGCCTTTATTACCCTATCCTTTCCAAATCCATGCTATACTGCTGTTTCTCCCTATTAAAAGGGATAATAATTCGGAACAATCCACTGTTTCTTCTGATAAATATCACTTATATAAATACGGGCAGCCATTCTGCTCCTGTCAAAGCATAATTTTTCGATGCATATTCAGAAAAAGCCGCTGTTTCTTAGGATATTAAAGGGGTGTTCCCATTAGAGACAATGGGGGCATGTCATTAGGATATGTCCCTATTGTCTTATAGGTGCCGGTCGAACCACTAGGACCTGCACCTATATCGAGAACGGAGCGGGGAAAGTGGTGGCTGGAGGACCCCAGGTTTTGGAGCGGAGAGCGGAGTGAATTGGAGCGTACCGTGCATTTGAGGACAAAGCTACTGTATCATTCACTTGTATTGGCCCAACGGAAATAACCAGGCCAGAGCTCAGCTATTTTCAGCAACCTCATAAAAATAAATGGAGAGTGGCAGCGCATACCTAGTACATCCTCCCCCACTTTCAGGGCTTCTAGTGATATGCCCCCATCGTCTAAAGTGGGAAAACCCCCTTAATATGTGTGTGTATAAACATGGGATCCTGTTGAGGCATAATTTTTGGATGCTTGGCCCTAACAAGCTTTTTTTTTCCATAATACTGAGTACTGTGAAGGGGGCACATCTGGGCATAACTACTGTGAAGAGGACACATGTGGGCATAACTACTGTTAGGGACATTACTGTTAAGGGGCATATGTGAGCATTACTACTGTGAAGGGGACCATATGGGCATGACTACTGTGAAGGAGGCACAGTGTGGGCATAATTACTGTGAGAGCTACAATGTGGGCATAACTACTGTGAAGGGGGCACAGTGTGGACATAACTACTGTAAAGGGGCACAATGTGGGCATTGTCACTCTTTGCAATGTTAAAAAGTTGGGCGAAATGTGAGTGTGCTTAAACACCATCCGCCGCTGATAAGGGACAATTTTTGGAAGCTTTTTAATATGAAAAAGCATAACACTTGCGATGGCACAGTATGTTTTTAAACACACTGTATGTTAACACTGTTAACCATGCGTTTACTCATAGCTACAGTATATATATCAGAGTGACTCTGACATCATTTGTTATTACTGTCATTGCATTCAAGAGGTTAAAAGAGAAGAGGGAAAAAGAGCAAAAATTTGCAAAACAAAAAGAGATAATATAAGTCATAGGAGACCTCTAAGTGTCTTCTGGCCAATTGGTGCATATTTGATTCCTGTAAAATTAATTCGTACACTTACCAATTTTTTTTTTTAATTCTATGAATCAGACCCAAAACGAATTTCCAAGAATTTGCTAATTTCTAGGGTAGAGCTCCACATTTATAGTCTCATTATAATGCACATACATCTACTCTGTGTTTTTCCATTGTACATCACAGGACCCTAAACTCTTGGACAAGCAATACCAAGAGAAGATCCGTCCATGTATCGACCTTATTGACTCTCTGAGGTCACTTGGGGTGGAGAAAGATCTGGAGTTACCAGCGATCGCTGTCGTTGGGGATCAGAGTTCTGGGAAAAGTTCTGTCCTGGAGGCTTTGTCTGGGGTCAATCTTCCTAGAGGAACAGGTAAGAAGTTACTTAATAGAATAGTCCGTGGACCTGCCCATCTCCTTGACAGAACAGAGGTGTAACTTGAAGCTCCTTGACGTCAAAGCAAAATCTTTAAAAGCTCCTGTATTTTCTTAAGTGGCAGGAGGGACTTTGGGTTGGATGCTGAGGAAAGGCCTGAGCTAGCTGTCCCTCTCTCTCACCAAAGGCTGGTGATCCAGAGTCTGTGGCAGAGTATCCCCATCTCAGCATCTTCTTTTGGTCACTCAGTAGTCTTGCAGAGTCTCCTCTACTAAGAATTATTCCCTAACTGCAGAACACTAGGGGCTCTGACTGCTCTCTTATATACAGTTTCTTTCTAAACTAGAACCTTCTAGTGGAAGGGGTGGAGTGGAGAAACTCAGCACAAACAGTTACAATGTTACAACTCCCGTCTGTCATAGACTTATGTTAGATCTTCAATGATACTCCATGGCAAAAACACAGCAGTTTTTCTAGATAAAAACAGTTTTTCAGACATAATAATAGAGATAAACCAAACATCCAAAAGGTCATTTTGCCTGGATTTGGTGGTAAACATGTCTAGCGTTTTCCCTCCAAAGCATGCTCTTCTTTAAACCCATATGGTAGCTGTGGAAAATTACCAGCTTCTCATTATTAGCTAGAAAGTCCCACAAGTCTCTGTGTTCATTAACCCTTTCCAAAGTGCTGTGCAAGCACAGCGCAAATGAACAGGTTATATATGGCAACATATATATCTAAAATGCAGTTACACAGTATTAAGCAGTATAAGTCAATGCAAGTTAACTCTTTAAAGTGAAATTAAGTGAGGAGTTAATGACCTTGCATAGGGGAAACAGGGGGCAAATGTCCACAAATGTTCAACTAGACCATCAATGAGGAGCAAAAATTTAAGACTCCAACAGGCAATGGCGACATCGAATTAAAAGACACTGGAAGAAGCTAAAATAATACACAGTACATTTTAGATATATTAGCTTATTCTAGTGATGCTTCCTTGACTGCACTGCCATATGCCTCTGATTTCACACAGAAGTATATAAAGTTTTTTATTTCTGTTGAATTCTATAAAATTCTGACAGAGAAAATGCATTCTCCATTGAACAATTGCGTATGAAGCATCTTTATGTATAAATCACCTGCCTCCAGGGCTACACAGTACTCTGTGGCAGTGTTCCTCAACTTCAGTCCTCAGGGACCACTTGCCGGGCATGTTTTTCAGGATTAGTATTGAGCAGGTGATAGGTCTTACCACAGGTATTCATTCTGTGGGATATTCTCAAATCATGACTGGTAGGTGGGCCTTGAGGACTGGAGTTGAGGAACACTGCTCTACGGGACGTTCATATGGAAAAGTAAAGCATAATCCGTCTATGGAGCTTTCAAATGTACCTTGAGGTTCAACTCCCTACCACTTTCAAGATCTTTAATTGCCATCAATGAATGGAAACAATTATTAATAGGTCAATGTATCTTGAACATGCTGCTCTTAAAGGGGTTCTCCGAGTAATATTCATTGATGACCTATCCTCAGGATAGGTCATCAATATCAGATAGGCTGGGGTCCGACACCCGGCGCGCACGCCGATCGGCTGTTTGAAGAGGAGGCGCGCACCGTGCCAGCGCTGCCTCCTCTTCATTGTTTACATGCTGGCCATAACATGGGTAGTGGTGAGCAGGTGTAATTACACCTAACCGCCCCATTCATTTCAATGGGAGGGCTCGTTCCTATACAAGCGTATACTACAGAGCTGATGAACTTCACATTGACACTTTGTGACAATCCTATTAGTTATGTGAACAGGACCATGTGTTCAGCCTCAGAATTCTTCTTATATGTTATACCTTTTGAGTATACTTTTTTTAAAATCAGGTATTGTTACACGTTGCCCTCTTGAGCTCAAGTTAAAAAAGTCTCCAGCGTCTACAGAATGGAGTGGGACAATATCCTATAAAAATAAAAGTATACCACTAAGCAATCCATTCGCAGTGGAGCAAGAAGTGAGACGAGGTAAAGAAAATTTGTAATATATCTCATTTTAATCTGTGTACTGTTTATGTGGCTGCTGTATGAATCATTTACCGTATCTATGTGCTGTCTTATCATTGCATCACAATATACGCTGTATTTCTGGACACTGTATGATAATATATGCAGGCATATTCACACTCTGCATGCATTATTTATCTGGGCAGTATGATGATTATTCTTTTGGGCGCTATATGGGATTATCCGGGCTCTCTTTATGCACTATTTATCTGAGCACTGGAAGACAATGTCCAGGCACTGTATGTTGCTATCTGGGCATTATATGGAAACATTTATATAGACACTATATGACACTACATGCACTACTAATGTGAGCACTACTTTGAGTAATGTATGGTGTGCACTAATATGAAATATATGGTGATATTATATAGCAATATAAGGCAGTAATATATGTGGACACTTTATGGTGGTGGTTTTAAGATTTGTTTTTTTTCAGTTTCGCCAATTTTTTAAAAAATTAATAGAAAGAAAGATTTTATATATATGTATATATATATATATATATATGTTGTCTAAGGGGTACTCTTTCTCATTATGGAGATCCCCTAGTATGTGGTGTTGATTGACGTTGTGGGATGCTCTTTCTCATTAGGAAGACCAAAATATATGCATGAGTATTCAATGCCAGATTGAACTACTCTTGATTTCTAGGAAACCTATGTAAATCTTAACACAAAAACCCATTGATCATCCCTGAAATACTTAATAATTATTGGGTGTGATTGTGGGTTGTCCAGACAGGAGGCCTAACACAGATTACAAAGTAGGAGTGTTTAAGGCTACTCTGTCTTATCATTTAAAGTGTTTTTCTTAGTGATCTTCAGGATAGGTCATCAATATCTGATCAGTGAAAGTCTGACCCCTGGCACATTAGCCAATCAGTTGCAGTGAGCGTCATGACTTCCTCACAACTTACCAGTGCCATATATTGTATAGTGGCTGTTCTTGGTATTGCAGCTCATTCTTTCACTTTATTTGGATTGAGCCGTGTCTAGGTCATGTGACCAATGAGCATGATGTCACTGGCCTCTTCAAATAACTGTTCAGCAGGGGTGTTGGGAGTCAGACCCCACCGATCAGGATAGGTCATCAATATTAAACAGCTTTGTCTGACCAGTGACAGCTTCTGAGTTGCACGGCCATGCTGCTGTGCAGCTTATAGGAAGCAATGGCTGTGTCCTCTTCTTTCTGAGGCTCACCTCATGGCAGTTACCTACATGGTAAAAAGAAAACCCACCATAGCAAAGTTCTGACGGCTCCTGCATGAGACTAAACAGATCTGGGTCATCTCACTCCAAGGGCCTCATTGGAGCTGTATCCACTGTCCCTATGGTACATGCACCCTTGCCCCATTGGACTACCTTCCTTCCTAGAGCCATAACTTTTTTATTTTTCCATTCACATAGCCATGTAAGGGCTTGATTTTTGTGGGACAATCACATTGTACTTTCTAATGCCACCATTTAATATTGCATAGGATGTAGCAGGGTGGAAATGAAAAAAAAAGAAAAAAAAACACAATTTTGCCACAGTTTTACTTCTTTTTTTTTGTTTTCTTTTATGGTGTTCACTATGCAGTAAAACTTGTGCTCTTCATTCTCCGGATCAGTACGAGTCCAGCGATACCACATATGTATAGTTTTTCTTGCCTTTTTATACTGAAAAAAAAAAGAAAAAAATTAAAAAAATATTTTTGTGGTGTTGTCATTCTCTGACCCCTATAACTTTTTTGTAGTTGTGTGTGCGGACCTGTATGAGGGCTGATGTTTTGCAGTGTGATCTGTACTTTTCATTGATACCATTCTGGGGGGTGTGTACTACTTTTTGATCACTTTTTGTTTAGGGACCAAAAAATGGTGAATTGGCCATTTTGATGCTTTTTTCATTTTACCTTTTTCCATATGGGAAAAATACTTTTATATTTTGATAGTACGGGTGTTTTCGCATACGGCAATACCCATGATGTATATTTTTTTAACATTTTTTAAACTTTTTTATTCTTATTTTGGGAAATGGGAGTGATTTGAATTTTTATATTTTTTACTTTTTTATTTTAAAAACCACCCTTTATTCACTTTTATAGGGAACTATCATAAGCAATAATTAGATTGCTATTCTCATAGACTCCAATGCATTCTCATAGACTCCAATGCTATGGCGCCAGCTCCATAATGGAGCGGGCACCATCTTTAACCTTTTTAATTCTAGCGCCGCACATGTACGGCGCTGGAGCAATGTGGGAACATGACGCCCGCTCGCACGTGCAGCGGGCTTCATGGCTGGCAAGTCACTGCTGTTTCAAACAGCAGAGACTTGCCGCTACTTACCGATATAGACGATCGGTAAATAAAGGCATTAGATGCCGTGATCACCTGAGATCACGGCATCTAATAACGCTAAAACCCGGAAGCGTGCGCTTCCGGGGTATTGTGCAGATGCCCCGTGTGGTCAATCGGGGTATCTGCACACAATCTGAAAGCTGTAAACCTCGCAGATGAGGTTTATAGCTTTCAATCTGCAATTCTTTTTATGGCCACCAGATGGCCTGGATAAGAAATGAGCAAAAGGGACTTAAAATGGAGTTTTAAAAATCCCTGATTGCTCAAAATTAAAAATTAAAAACCATTATCTATATGCTCATATATGAGCCTTAAAATAATCACAAAAAATTAAAAAATGTTAAAAAATATATAAAAAAATATAAAAGTTTAAATCACCCCCCTTTCTGTATAATTAAAAAATAAATACCTAAATAACAATAGATATAAACATCATGGGTATCACCGCAACCGAAAACGCCTGTACTTTTAAAATATAAAAAAAAAATTTCCAATACGGCGAATTGCGTGACGGAAAAATGGGTCAAAATGGCCGATTTACCATTTTTTCACTACTTCTCTTACCCAAAAAAAATGTAACAAAATGTGATCAAAAAGTCACACACACTCCAAAATGGTATCAATAAAAACTATGGATTGTCCCGCAAAAAATGAGCTCCTAAACAGCTCAGTGGGTATAACAAACCTACACATATGGGGTATCGTTGTAATCGTACTGACCCAGAGAACGAAGGGGATGGGTCAGTTTTGCCACAAATGGATCGCCGTGGGAACAAAACCCATAAAAAGGTGGAGGTATTGTGTTTTTTTTTTTCCAATTCCACTCTATTTGGAATTTTTTTTTAACACTTCCCACTACATTTTATGCCATAATTAATGGTGGCATTAGAAAGTATAACTTGTCCCGCAAAAAATAAGCCCCCATACAGCTATGTGAACAAAAAAGTATAAAAAAGTTAGGGCTCACAGAAAATAGGGAAGAAAATAAAAACGTAAAACCGAAAAAACCTCCCGTACTGAAAGGGTTAAAGACCAGCCATGTGACTATTACATCACATGTCGAGAAGGGGTTAATACTGTTTGTTGTGAGACTGACACCCGTCACCCGTGCCGATCAGCTGTATGAAGAGAAGGTGTGGCAGTGCTATGTCTATGGCAAACAGGAAGAGAGCCAGGAGACAGCATGGCATGTGCCTATTCCTAATACAGCTGATCGGCGAGGGTGTCGGACCCCCTGCCGATCTGACATTGATTAACTATCCTGAGGATAGGTCATGAATATTAAAAGCCTGGAAACCCCCATTTAAGGTTTGTCCCATTTTCATTCTAGCACAAGACTACATTGCCGGTCCTGGAAAAGGAATCAGTGATGAGCTCATAACACTGGAAATCATTGCTCCAAATGTTCCAGATTTGACTCTTATCGATCTTCCCGGGATAACACGAATTAATCTGCCTAATCAACCCCGAGACATTGGAGACCAGGTGAGAAAATTAGGCAGGTATTCCAATATCATACACACAAAAAATATAACTTTTTTGCATACATTTTTTCACATCTTTCTAGATAAGGCAAATGATAAAAAAATACATATCCAGGCAGGAGACCATCAACCTGGCCGTGGTTCCTTGTAATGTGGATATAGTAACTACAGAAGTTCTGGAAATGTCACGAGAGGTGGATCCCAGTGGAGAGAGGACAATAGGTATAATCCCCATCTCCATCAATTCAGCATGCCTTAAGCTCTCTTCAGATATCTGTAGATTTTTTACATTTTCTGTTTTGTCAGAGAAGCAAAAACATACACACAAAAAAGACGGATCCACCATCAGTGGTGTCTGACGGAACCCATGGTATTGGGCTATCAGGTTCCTTGCTGCGTTATTCAGGGAGGAGGAGATGGAGGAAGTGAGCTGTGACATGACTTACTGTGAATGGTGGATCATGTGTTATCCATATATGTAGTTGATATCTTTCATTGTACTCCTGACTGTGATGATAATGAGATGACTACTGGGAAGTGATCTCTACAGAACAGGAAGTGTTTAGCCTTTTGTGAGGCTCGGTGTGAAAACTGCAAGATTTCAGGATTATTTTATAATATATTGTAGATGACAGATATAAAACAGATATATAAAAAAACACATTTAACATTAAAACTTCAGCTAACCAAAAAAAGTAGGATTCTGATGACCATTTAGGGTGACCATACACATTATATTAAAATTAGTCACACTTGCCAATTCCTGTGTGATTGAGCAACGAGCAAATGTATGCAGGAGTGATCTAATTTTTTCTGATGGCTGATGTTGAAGGGAAAGAAAGATGAGGGGTGGTGGACTTCAACATTCCTGATGTTTTGTTTTGTCCAGCTATTGGCTGCTCTACCAGGTTCTATGCTAGCTCTGAAGTACAGAAACCATTGTGGGATCAACCACTGATGTGATAGGAAGTGTCTTCCATGTCTCTGACAGACTCATATTAGACACAGAAGCCAGCCATTTTAGGATCTTGCAGGGAAAGTGTAGGGATTGTGAAGAAGATACATTTAGTTAGGTAGATTAATTTACTAAGAATAAAGTTTTTATGTTTAGGGACATCATATTGGCAGTTAGTGTACCGTGTGTCTGCACAAGACAAGACACAAGCTTTTAAAGAGACAGCACTTTTTCTTCTGTACATGAGCCAGCCTTTTTTTTGTCCAAAAACCTGTTACAAAGCTTCTACATTGTATAATTGTTTTTATAGGCATATTTCCATCACCACCTGCAACAAATATTTTGATGTCTATGCTACACAATTGCGCCATTTTATTTCCCAAAACCTTTTGCAATTTTTCTAATATACAGTACAGACCAAAAGTTTGGACACACCTTCTCATTCAAAGAGTTTTCTGTATTTTCATGACTATGAAAATTGTAGATTCACACTGAAGGCATCAAAACTATGAATTAACACGTGGAATTATATACTTAACAGAAAAGTGTGAAACAACTGAAAATATGTCTGATATTCTAGGTTCTTCAAAGTAGCCACCTTTTGCTTTGATTACTGCTTTGCACACTCTTGGCATTCTCTTGATGAGCTTCAAGAGGTAGTCACCTGAAATGGTATTCCAACAGTCTTGTTAGCAGTTCCAGAGATGCTTAGCACTTGTTGGCCCTTTTGCCTTCACTCACCTGTCCAGCTCACCCCAAACCATCTCGATTGGGTTCAGGTCTGGTGACTGTGGAGGCCAGGTCATCTGGCGTAGCACCCCATCACTCTCCTTCTTGGTCAAATATCCCTTACACAGCCTGGAGATGTGTTTGGGGTCATTGTCCTGTTGATAAATAAATGTTGGTCCAACTAAACGCAAACCGGATGGAATAGCATGCCGCTGCAAGATGCTGTGGTAGCCATGCTGGTTCAGTATGCCTTCAATTTTGAATAAATCCCCAACAGTGTCACCAGCAAAGCACCCCCACACCATAACACCTCCTCCTTCATGCTTCACGGTGGGAACCAGGCATGTAGAGTCCATCCGTTCACCTTTTCTGCGTCGCACAAAGACACGGTGGTTGGAACCAAAGATCTCAAATTTAGACTCATCAGACCAAAGTACAGATTTCCACTGCTCTAATGTCCATTCCTTGTGTTCTCTTCTTCTTGTTGCCTGTCCTTAGCAGTGGTTTCCTAGCAGCTATTTTAGCATGAAGGCCTGCTGCACACAGTCTCCTCTTAATAGTTGTTGTAGAGATGTGTCTGCTGCTAGAACTCTGTGTGGCATTGACCTGGTCTCTAATCTGAGCTGCTGTTAACCTGCGATTTCTGAGGCTGGTGACTCGGATGAACTTATCCTCCGCAGCAGAGGTGACTCTTGGTCTTACTTTCCTGGGGCGGCCCTCATGTCAGCCAGTTTCTTTGTAGCGCTTGATGGTTTTTGCGACTGCACTTGGGGAAACTTTCAAAGTTTTCTCAATTTTTCGGACCTTCATTTCTTAAAGTAATGACGGCCATTCGTTTTTCTTTACTTAGCTGCTTTTTTCTTGCCATAATACAAATTCTAACAGTCTATTCAGTAGGACTATCAGCTGTGTATCCACCTGACTTCTGCCCAACACAACTCATGGTCCCAACCCCATTTATAAGGCAGGAAATCCCACTTATTAAACCTGACAGGGCACACCTGTGAAGTGAAAACCATTTCAGGTGACTACCTCTTGAAGCTCATCAAGAGAATGCCAAGAGTGTGCAAAGCAGTAATCAAAGCAAAAGGTGGCTACTTTGATACAGAAAATACAGAAAACTCTTTGAATGAGAAGGTGTGTCCAAACTTTTGGTCTGTACTGTATATCAGTGTACAATTAAGCATATTTTAGTACGTCAATTGCAGATATAGTGTGGTCGAAGTCAGGGGATGACCAATTGCTCCTTTTTATGTTTCCTAAAAACCTGCTACAATTTTTCAACCATTTGAATTTTGAGAAATTACAGGTTTGACTTGATGGAATTTAGACTTTTTCCAACCTTAACAAATATGTAACTATGTAGCTCATCTCTACTAATGAACTTTTTGCTTTTTCTTCCCAAAAAATCCTAATTTTCATGCAGGAGTCCTAACGAAACCAGACCTGGTTGACAAAGGAGCAGAAGGTGATGTTGTAAAAGTCGCACAAAACCGTGTCTACAGCCTTATGAAAGGTTACGTGCTTGTCAAATGCCGCAGCCAGATGGAGATACAGAATAATGTCATCCTGGAAAATGCCTTGTTTAACGAGAAGGCCTTCTTCGAACAGCATGAACACTACAGGTAAAGTAGCGTCTTCTCTATTCTACAGGCTCAGATTATTTCAGGACGTTCCTCATGCAGTATTGTTCCTCAAGCATAAAATCGGTTCTCCACTGTTTTTATTAGATTAAACCCATGATGATAGCATGATCACAAGATGTCCTGCTGCTGGGACCTCCAGTGATCAGTTGTGATCATGCCTAGGTCTTCCATAGAAAGTGACACTGGTTGTAGCTGCTTTCCTCTATGGCTACTTTCACACCCGCATTGTACTGTCTGGTTTTGAGATCCGGCACAGGGTCTCAAAAGCAGTAGCACAACGCTTCAGTTTTGTCCCCATACATTGTCAATAGGAACAAAACTGAACAAACTGGAACAGAGCGGACCAGAATACATTCTGTTCTGGTTTGTTGCATTCCCATGCCGGACACAAAATCGATGCAAGCAGCTTTTTTGTGTGCGCCATGGTTAAACTGAACAAGCTGGATCTAGCACCAAAAACATGTAAGTCAATGGTGATGGATCAGTTTTTTTCAGACACAAAAACAGATCCGGCACCCATAGACTTCATTTTCAACGTAATACAACTGAATACGTCCTAAATGGATGCAGTCGGATGTGTTTTGCTTTGGTTTTGAGATCCCATGCCCCAAAAAAAATCACTGATGTGAAAGTAGCCTCATAAGAGTCTTGGAGAAGGGACACTTCCTCAAAATTTTAACGTCTACTGATTTATAGTCTTCACTGACAAGTGAGCCATAGATAGCATGCCATATCAGCTTACTGTGATTGATCTAACAAGCACAGTAAAACTGCAATGTTTCTAGATTTTTTTATGTGGAAAGACTATACAAAAAAAGGCACTTTTTATTTTAACTATGTCTCTTTATAGTAAATATGTGCCTAATAAGATGAGATGACTCTGCTCACCCTTTCCCAGTCTATACAGTAAAACTGGCAAGTGAGCCACAGATTACATGAAATATCAGTTTTTACGATTGATCTAATAACAATGTGAAACTGCAATATTTCTAGATTTCATATGTGCATAGACTATAGACAAAAACAGTTTATTTAAAATATGTGCGTAATAAGATAAGATGAGATGACTCTGTTCATCCTTTCCCAGTCTATACAGTAAAACTGAAATGTTTCTAGATTTTTTATGTGGATAGACTATTAAGAAAAACACTTTTTATTTTAACTATGTCCCTTTATATTAAATATGTGTCTATTAAGATGACATGACTCTGCTCACCCTTTCCTAGTCTATACAGTAAAATTGAAAAGTGAGCCATAGATTACATGAAATATCAGTTTTTGCAACTGATCTAATAACATTGTGAAACTGCAATATTTCTAGATTTTATATGTGCATAGACTATAGACAAAAAAGTTTATTTTAAATATGTGCGTAATAAGATGAGATGACTCTGCTCACCCTTTCCCAGTCTATACAGTAAAACTGTCAAGTAAGCCACAGGTTACAGGAAATATCACAGAAATCACAGTTTACTGTGATTGATCTAATAACCACTGTGAAACTGCAATATTTCTAGATTTCTTTTGTGGATAGACTATATTAAAAAACACTTTAAAGGAAAACTATTGACAGTTTTTGCTGCACTAAAAACAGATCCCATTAGGAAAATGCTGGCTCATGTCTTACTGAGCCAGCCCCTTTGGTAACATCTTTTATTGAACAGCTCTGGAGCTGGAATTCATGTAATACACACCGCATGCTGAGGAGTCCTCATATTCATGAGCTCTTAGCTCCCCCCCCACTGCTGCTTATTATTGCTCTATTACAAAAAATATTTAAATCAATGAGGAGAACAGAGGCCTCATGAATATCAGGACTCATTGGCTATGGACTGTGCGTATATACAGAGGTCATTGTGTAGGGAGGAGCAGTATATAAGATGTGACTATCACCTATTGTGAAAGATGCATCCTGTACTTTGTGTGTGTGTATATATATATATATATATATATATATATATATATATATATGTTATTTGTCATTGTACTCCTGCCTGCGATGATAATGATACGACTGCTGGAGCAGAAAGTCTCAGTTATTCTCATTATTATTAGGCTTATTGGCCTCCTGCAGGGACTTTTTAAAAATATACATAGTGACATGAAAAAAACCTATAGATATTCTAAAAAAATGTATATTTTGTTAACTTTTAGTGCTCTTTTGAGACAAGGAAATGCTACCATCCCCCGCTTGGCTGAAAAACTCACCAAAGAACTTGTGAATCACATTGCTGTAAGTAACAGTGTATAATAAATAGGACTAAATAATTATCTGTATAGGCAAGCACAGTTTTTTCTTTCTACAGGAAAACTAAATCTAGAATTAAAAAAAACTAGAAAAACTTGCTCGGTTTTTCTGCTGGATTTTCTGTAGCTTCCAAACAGTCTTGTAGATAGCAGATACCACAGAGCACAATGGGGTACATTTCCTTCAGATCTCCTCCATTTTCAGATGACTAAGGGGCTTTGTTGAATGGGTAATGCAAAGCATTCCTGGTCTCCTATCGTAGACAGAGTGGTGAGGGAGGGCTACTGCTGCAGCCAGGTCTGATCTGAAGCTAATAAGAAAGACATGAAAGACTCCTAGGACACAGACCCATCTTCTCACTCATATTTTTTTTGTTCTCCAATAGAGAACGTTACCTGGAATAGATTATCAGGTCAAAAGCAAACTACGGGAAGCGGAAAATCACCTGAACCGGATTGGCAGAGGGGTCCCTGACACGAAGGACGAACAGATTCAGTATTTATTATCTGTAAGTACTGCAGGATATGCCTGATTTCTAAAAGCTGAGTTAACTTGAAACTGATGGAGGGATCCCATATCTAACTAACTACCTATCTAAAATTAATTTTGGGTCTGATTCGCCCAATTTTTTAAAAAAATGTTTTGATTCAGGAAAGAATCAAATCTGCTCCAATTATTCTGAAAGTTTGTACATATCTCTCTCTCACACTATAAGACATATTTTTTGAGAAGAGTGAGAAAGACTTGCCTAGTCTGGACACGCTGGGCAATATACATGCTTTGGGGGGTTACTCTTTCTCATTATAGACAGCGCCTAGTATGTGTAGTATGTGTGTCGAATATTGTAGGCCAAGAAATGTCCCTCTAGGTTTCTGGGAAAGATATTCAAATTAGTTTTCCTAAGCCCATCTGATATATCACAGAGCACCTTCACCAATGTAAAATGTAACCTATATTTATTAAAATACCCCAATAAATGTGATTCAAAATCCTTGCGGCTGGTAGGAAAGGGGCTATTGGTGCTGCAGAAAGGAAAGATAACTCACCCTCATCACTTTCCCCTATATACTATTGGCATACCTCCCAACTTTGGAAAGAGGGCCATATTGTGCAGTGCGTATAGCGTGCCGCGGCAAATTTTTTCAGCACTAGGCCACGCCCCTAACTCCGCCCACTGTAAACTAATCTCACCCAGTCCCCTTACTGCACAGGGATAATAAACACAGTGATGTCAGAGATAATAAACACAGTGATGTCACCGTACAGGGATAATAAACACAGTGATCTCACAGTACAGAGATAATAAACACAGTGATGTCACAGTACAGAGATAATAAACACACTGATGTCACAGTCCACAGATAATAAACACAGTGATGTCACCGTACAGAGATAATAAACACAGTGATGTCACAGTACAGGGGATAATAAACACAGTGATGTCACAGTACAGGGATAATAAACAGTGATGTCACAGTACAGAGATAATAAACACAGTGATGTCACAGTACAGAGATAATAAACACAGTGATGTAACAGTACAGAAATAATACACACAGTGATGTCACAGTCCGGAGATAATAAACACAATGATGTCACAGTGCAGGGATAATAAACACAATGATGTCACAGTACAGGGATAATAAACACAGGGATGTCACAGTACAGGGATAATAAACACAGTGATGTCACAGTACAGGATAATAAACACAGTGATGTCACAGTCCGGAGATAATAAACACAATGATGTCACAGTGCAGGGATAATAAACACAATGATGTCACAGTACAGGGATAATAAACACAGGGATGTCACAGTACAGGGATAATAAACACAGTGATGTCACAGTACAGGGATAATACACCCCTTTCTGCCCCTCATAGAAAGTTAAAAAAAATATACTTACCTTCTTAGTGGCAGCAGCATCACCTGCCGGACATCAGCTTCTTTTGTCTGGAGGGGGCAGGGCCAATTCTGACTGACGTCCGACCCCTCCCCCGCCTAGACAAGAGGTACAGAATGCAGCAGGAGGTACAGAGAGCTGCTGGGGGGGACAGGAGGGAGGATGGAAGAAGCAGGCAGTCGATTCCGGCTCTCTGCTTCTTCACGTAACAGACGCAACTGCCAGAGACTGGGACATACCTCCCCCGTGCTGGGACAGCCAATGCAATTCGGGACTGTCCCGCTGGACCAGGGACGGTTGGGAGGTATGTATTGGCCCTGCCTACAAAATGGAATGGGAGCCCCGTTAGAGGCGTTCCCATGTCAGGAACCTATATAGACCCTAGATTAGGGGTACTCAAGTACTTTTGGTGAAGGTCCACCTACCTGAGTCTGCTGTAGGATGCAGGTCCGAGCTGCAAAACAAAAAAATATATAAGAAGGGACAACACCAGTGGAGTGTAGCCTTAATAGTAGTAATGCCCTCTGCCCCCTTCAGAGGAATAATGCTCTCTGTGCCCCCTTGTGCCCCTTTCACATTTGCAATGCCCATTGTGTCCCCTCCAGAATAAAAATGCCCATTGTGCCTCCTTCACATTAATAATGCCCTCTGTGCCCCCTCCATAATAGTAATGCTCTCTGTGCCCCCTCCAGAGTAAAAATGACCATTGTGCCCCTTCATATTAGTAATGCCCTCTGTGCCCCCTCCATAGTTATGAAGCCCTCTGTGCCCCCTTCATAGTTATGAAGCACTCTATGCCCCCTCCATAGTAGTAAAGTCCTCTGTTGCCCCCCTCCATACATATAAAGTCCTCTGTGCCCCCTCCATACTTATAAAGTCCTCTGTGCCCCCTCCATAGTTATAAAGTCCTCTGTGCCCCCTCCATACTTACAAAGTCCTCTGTGCCCCCTCTTTATAAAAAAAAAAGGAACAAATTCGGACAGTGGTGCGCCATTTGAGTACCCCTGCCCTAGATGGCTCTGCCACCACCAAAAAGATCTACTACAAAGATAAGTAGGCCCTGCCCACAAAACAGAATGGCAGCCCCGATAGGGGCAGTCCCATGTCAGGAACCTCTTATAGACCCTAGATGGCTCTGCCACCAGCAAAAAGATCTACCATAAAGAAAAGTAAGCCGTCTACAAAACAGAATGGTCACCCCGATAGGGGCAATCCCATGTCAGGAAGTCAATAGTCATGTGTCAGTGATCTCAATTCATTCAGTAATTTGTACAGAAAAGTATAATATACAAGCTCAGTAGTAATTGATATATCCAAAGAGATAGTAATAATTAAGATATTGGGACACGAATCAGTGTTTGGGACACATGGTAATATCTTAATTATTGCTGGTGGTATCTATACCTTGTTAGGGCCATCTAGGGTCTATAGGAGGTTCCTGACACAGGATTGCCCCTATCGAGGTAGCAATTCCATTTTGTAGACAGGGCCTATAGTATATAGGGGCAGTGATGAGGGGGAGTTATCTTTCCTTTCCGCAGCATCAATGGCCCCTTTCCTCTCAACTTTAAATCACATTTGGGGAGTTATGTTTTACACTGGTGAAGGTGCTCTGTGATATATTTATTATTTAAGTGACACTAGTGACTGATTAGGACCTCTGATGCCCCCATCTACCAGACCTGTGAGTAACTAGGCCCATCTGATGCCAGCAGATGTAAGATGTGCTGATTTTCATATCTTTTCCCCAGAAGTCCAGAGGAGCGTTGACTCATGATACTCCTCATGCATGCTTGAGTCCTTCCATGAGGAGAAATAGTACCCTAACCAAGGCCCAAAAAGCCCCAAACCAATCATGCAAAAAAAATAAATAAAAAAATCATTTTTTGGGAAAAAGTGGATCAAAACCTGCCAAATGGCGAAGACTCGTGTGCAATGCATAAAGAGACCCTGCCTCGGACCCCAGTTTGGGATTCACTGATCTAATATTTCAACATGCACCTTTTCTTTCCTCCTATCAGAAAATTCAAGCATTTACAGATGGAATCAGAAGAGTCATAAATGGAGATGAGGAAGGAAGCAGCCAAGAACTGAATCTTTTCTTAAATTTGCGAAGACATTTTAACATCTGGGAAACGTCTATGCAGGATTCGTGTGCAGGATGTAAGTACAAGACATAAGATAATCAGTGTTGGGGATTGACACATTGTAACAAAAATGCCAGTTGTGTAAAAGTGGGAGAGGTCGGTTTAGTCTATGAACACTTTTGCATTATTTCTACTAGTAGTTACCACTAGGGGGAGTCAAAAGCTTTTATATAGCTCTCAATGATTTCAATGTGACTTGTATAAAATGATGTGAAGAGTGCGCCCCCTATAGTGGTGGCTAAAGCAGTCAGAAATGTATTGTGTAGAGGGAGTCTGTCCAGTGAACAGGGGTGTTGCTAGGGTCTCAAAAGATCTGGGGTCCAAGCCCTAATGCATATGGCCCAATTCTTAAAACTGACAGATGCCCCCAGATGATGTCTCCTCTGATGTAGATCTTCTCCATTCTGTCTGGACAACTTCTTTCAGCCGCACCTCGTCTCTGCAGAGTGTGACACACAGACATCTTACATTCCTCACTTTTCTATAATCATCCGGCCGACCTGGAGTCCCCACAGTGTGATCCTGCTGTTCACTGTGCCCCACAATACCCCCAAATACTATCCTGAAGAAAAATCAGTGCCCCCCATAGTAACAGTGCTCCTCATAGTGCCACCAATAGCAATTCCCTTCTTGAATGCCCTCATTAGTAATACTGCCCCCTACAGTGCCCCCAACTGTAATAATGCTCCCCAATAGTGCCCCCATCATTAGAAGAGCCCTCCAGTATTGAATATGCCCTCATAGAGCCCCCAGTAGAAATAAGGCCCCCCATTGTATCCCCTGTGGTAGTAAAGCTCTCTACAGAGCCCTCAGTAGTAATAAGGCCCCCCATAGTGCTCTTAGTAGAAATACGGTGGATCTATGAGTCCCTCCTATAGAGCCCCCAATAGTAATAGGAACACCTAATGTCTCCTGGATTTAAAATGCCCCTACAGTGCCCCCAGTATTTATATTGCCCCTTACTGTTATAATACTCACCCTGAAGCGCCCCCAGTATTTATAATGCCCCCTGCAGTGCCCCCTGTAGTTATATTCCCCAATTTAGTGTCCTCAGAAATTATAATTCCTCAGCCCCTCCACCATACAGTCCAATGTAAATAACATTATTTCCCTCCCTCCGCCATAGAGTCTCAGGTAAATACCATCACACAATCTCTCTAGCCCCCTCCAATATACAGTCCCATGTAAATAACATCCATCTCTTTCTACAGCCCCCTCCAATATACAGTCCCATGTAAATAACATCACACCATCTCTCCTGCCCCCTCCAAAATACAGTCCCACTTAAAAAGCATCACTCCCTGCCCCAGACACTTTCAACATACAGTCCCATGTAAATAACATCACCCCCTCCCCAGCCATCTCCAACATGCAGTCCTATGTAAATAACATCACCCCCTCAACATTCAGTCCCATGTAAATAACATCACTCCACCCCACTGTCCCATGTAAATAACTTCCCTTCCTTCAGCCCTAACATACAGTCCCAGTTAAATAACTACAACTCTCAACATTGCTCTGCCTGTCCCTCCTCAACTTCTTCCTGGGACTTCTCTTCACTACTGAGTGATGTCCTCTCCTGCACTGGTCACATGATGGTGATATCATCGCAGGTCCTTTACAGCTACTGCATTTACAGCTGGTCACATGACCTGTGATGTCATCACAGGTCCTTCAGCTCTAGCAGGGCATTAGATTCAATTGTATTGCCATCCTGAGGAGGGCAATACAGTTCTATCTATCTGGCAGGCAGGACATTCGGGGCCTAGGACAAAACATCAGGGGCCCAGCAACGCCCCTGCCAGTGAATTTTACAGTACCCACCAAATGGATCCCAGTGTTTGTTAGGGGCCTCATATATCTGTAAACACATACCTTTGTGGTGAATCTCAGCTTAATTATTGCTGTGAAAATGAATGTTAATCTATTATGCAAATTAGGCAGCAAGTGCCCTGGGGGTGGTCCCAATCCTGGAGGTGCTCTGGAACCTGCTTGCATACCCTGTCCAATGATATCTGCTACCCTTTTCCAACATCACTTTTTCCTAGTTGAAATTCTGAGCAAAAGCCTCGCAGACAGTGCCCCATGCACCAGTCACTCATCCCGTATGAAGATATGTTATAAAATGCGACTGAAATCTCAATAATTACACCAATTCTTGTGTCTGATATTTATAGGAATAATAAAAATCTTAATGTTTTAGTTCTAAAAGAATTAAAAAATGGAAAAAGAGGAGACGATTACGAGAACCTGTATCGGGGCCGCGAGCTTGTGGGATTCATCAACTACAGGAAATTCGAGAACATTTTAAGGAATCATATAATGACATTTCAGGAGCCGGCTGTCCGGCTGTTACGATCGGTCACTGGTAAGGATGGATCCAATAAGTAGGGCACCGTTGTAGGTTGTGAATGATAATTATTTCCCCCTTTACCTCCAAAAGATGGATACACAGTGCCTTGAAAAAAGTATATATATGCCATAAATTTTTCCACAATTTTTCATGTTACACCCACAAACTTAAATGTATTATATTGGGATTTTATGTGATAGACTAACCCCCGGCTGTGGTAAAACTATGACTCCCAAGATCCTGCACTTGCTTGGCTGTTCTCAGAACTCCATAGAAATTAATGGAACATGCTGAGAGTCGTAGTTTCACCACAGCTGGATACTGTGATAGACCAACACAAAGCAAGTATGTTTGAAGTGGAAAAAAAAACGATATCTGGTTTTCAACATTTTTCACAAATATATATCTGAAAAGTGTGGTGTGCATTTGTATTCAGCCCCCTGTACTCTGATACTCCTAAAGAAAATCTACTGTGATCAATTGCCTTCAGAAGTAACCTAATTAGTAAATAGAGTCCACCTGTGTGTAATTTATTCTCAGTATAAGGCCCCATTCAGATGACCGTGTTTCACGGCCGTATACGGGCCGTGAAAGCCCGGCCTGTGCTGCCCCAGAGGACGGGAGCGCACGGCGTCATTGGTTGCTATGACACCGTGCGCTTCCTGAGGCCGCCGCCGTACAGTGAAACACTGTACACGTAGTATACGGCCGTGAAACACGGTCGTCTGAATGGGGCCTAACTACAGCTGTTCTGTGAAGGCCCCAGAAGTTTGTTAATGAATATTAGTGATCAAACAGCATCATGAAAACCAAGGAACACACCAGACAGGTCAGGGATAAAGTTATGGAAAACTGTAAAGCAGGGTTAGGTTATAAAAAAAATTTCTCAGTCTCTGAACATCTCGCGGAGAACTGTCAATCCATCATCGGAAAATAATGGAAGGAATATGGCACAACTGCAAACCTACAGATGTAGCCAAGCTAAAATTGACTCTGATAACATATGGCACAATGTTATCTTGGTTATCTCGTGACATCATATGTCACAGTGCATGAGATTTCGCGCGGGATCTTCAATCAAGATGGCATCGGCGGGCTCTTCACACTTAAATGGATAAGGAGGTAAGTATGATTTTTTTTTTACCCCTTTCAGGGAAAATCTATTTGTTACCACGAAGCACGATAAAATTCAGCTTTGGGGCAAATCGAATTTTCCAGGAAGTCCACTTCAGACAGTTCGATTTGCACACACTTAAAGTTTAGCTTGGCTGCATCTGTACCAAGACATGGCTCTCTACCTAAAATGACAGCCCAGGCAAGGAGAGCACCAATTAGAGAAGCAGCCAAGAGACCTATGGTCACTGTGGAGGAGCTGCAGAGATACACAGCTCAAGTGGGAGAATCTGTCCACAGGACAACTATTAGTCGTGTGCTCAACAAATCTGGCCTTTATGAAAGAGTGGGATGAAGGAAGCCATTTTTGAAAGCAAGCCATAAGAAGTCCTGTTTGCAGTTTGCCAAAAGCCATGTAGGGGGCACAGCAAATATATGGAAGAAGGCGCTTTGGTCAGATGAGACCAAAGTTGAACTTTTTGGCCTAAAACCGTTATTTATGGTGGAAAACTAACACTGCACATCACCCTGACCACACCATCCCCATCATGAAACATTGGTGGCAGCATAATGCTGTGGGGAGGCTTTTCTTCAGCAGGGAAGCTGGTCAGAGTTAATGGGAAGATGGATGGAGCTAAATACAGGGCAACCCTGGAGGAAAACCTGGAAGAGGCTGCTAAAGACTTGAGAATGGGGCGGAGGTTCACCTTCCAGCAGGACAATGACCCTAAACATCCACCCAGAGCTCTAATGGAATGGTTTAAGTCAAAGTATATTCATGTGTTAGACTGGCCCAATCAAAGTCCAGACCTAAATCCCATTCAGAATCTGTTAAGAAGCTATTTTTAAAAGAAGAAGCTATTTCAGCCTTTAGATGTGCAAAGCTGGTAGAGACATACCCCAAAAGACTTGCAGCTGTAATTGCAGAGAAAGGTGGTCCTACAAAGTATTGACTCAGGGATGCTGAATGCAAATGCACACCACACTTTTTAGATTTTTCTTTTCACTTCACACATACAGTACTTGCTTCTTTGTGTTGGTCTATCACATAAACCCCAAATACATTTAAAGGGAACCTTTCGTCAACTTTATGCTGCCCATACTAATGTGGAGACAGGTGAGTTGATTTCAGCGTTCTGTCATTTATAAGTTAAAAGTAAGTGGTTGCTGAGAACGAACATAACAATCATTGCAGACTGGGGCCTGGAAAAGAGTCCCGGCCACCTGTGAAGAGTTATGGCTATTCATGAATTCCTGCTCTTCCTGCTGATGACTGACAGTCTTCTACCTACAGTTTTCTCCCTTTCTCTCTAGGAGAAAACTGCCAATCATCAGCAGATGGGCGGGAGAACAGGAGATTACGAATAACCATGACTCTTCTCAAGTAGATTTGACTCTTTTCAAGGCCTGGGCTGCAAATATTATGATGCTGGTTTTCGGCAACCACTTACTTTTAGCTCATGAGTGACACACCGCTGAAATCAGCATTTCTGTCACTATTTTATGCTGCCCTCAGTGAGGTCACCATAAAGTTGATGACAGGTTCCCTTTAAGTTTGTGGGTGAAACGTGAAAAAAATGTGGAAAAGTTTAAGGGGTATGAATATTTTTTCAAGGCACTGTATTTACTCCCAAGGGGTGGTTCTAACATTTTTTTCCACTTCTCTCCTACTGAATTTAATAAGTAGACAGTATACTGTAAGCTCCTGAGCTCATGGGTGTAAATAGAAAAGGCTGGACTCCATAGCAAAATTATGCCAATTATACCTGTCATTCACAGGTTGTAAGGGAGATTGAAGCAGGTTCAGTTTGGGTAGGATCGAGTCGTGTCCGAATCAGACGCCTAATTCAGACCCAAATCCAATTTCCAGAAATTTGCTTCTCGCTACTTGTAGTCCTAGCTCTGCTGAATCTAATGATACCTGTTGTTTCATTCTGGAGAAAAAAGAACTTTTAATCCATATGCAAATGAGCAGTTAAGTGCACTAAGGGGGGCCCAAACCACTCCTTTGCTCCTCCTGCTTACTCTGCCAAACCCTTTCTCTCCTTCTTGACAGAGCGAGGCAAGATGTCTATGCAGGAACCCAGGGGTGCACCACCAATGAGGCCAGGTGAGGCGATAGCCTCAGGCAGCACCAGGTAGGGGCACGGGAGGGGGCAGGTGAAGGGCCATGGGCTGAAGGGAAGGAGCTAGGTTAATAAATTTGCATTGGGAAGGAGGGGCGCTGTTTCAGTTTTTGCCTCAGGCAGCAGAAAGGCTAGGTGCACCTCTGCAGGAACCTGGCCCTGTCAGTCAAGAAGAATAGGGATGGACTGGCAGAGGAAGCAGGAGGAGCCAGGGTGCACAGAGAGGCTTGGCCCCACCCTCAATGCACTTATCTGCTCATTTGCATATGGATTAAAAGCTCTCTTTGTCCAAAATAAAGCAGCGGATCACTAAGTTAAAGGTATCATTACATTCAGCTGAGCTAGTCCTACAAGACATTGGTCCTGGTTTATCAGTGAATATTGGTGACAGGTTCCCTGGGTTTGGGCTCTGTTAAAACAAAAAAGCACTTTTTTTTCTTTCCGTCTGGATAATTACTTATTGCTGAAATGATTTCTTTCATTACAGAACTCATTAATAATTGTTTCATGGATGTTTCTTCAAGTTGTTTCCTCCAATTTCATAATCTTCATGAAGCTGCTACGGTAAGACTGAAATATCTGAAAGGAAACTCTGTGCTCTGTCACCTCCTGCCGTCCACGTATATAACGATGCCACATAATGGTCGGGTTATTTATGGTATCCCCCATTAACTGCGACTCATTAAATTAATAGAGCAGAATCAGTAGAGTTAAGCAAAGTTTTGAAAAATTTTATTTGGTCGATTCGCCAAAGTTAGCCAAGAAATTTGATTTGTTGCGAACGAATTTGTCACGAATCACTATAAATCAGGTATATCCAGGTGTCACAGTGGCTGAGGGAATGTATGTAGCGGGCTTCTGCAGTTAGCCCTGCTCGATCTGTGACGGGTGCCAGCTGTATAATATAGCAGACACCCGACCGCAATGACGGCGATCCTGGTGAATTTCGTAAATTTAACCGCCCAGATGCTGCAATCTACACCGATTGTGGCATCTGTGAGGTAAGGCAGAGGAATGTGGCTCCCTCTGCCTTCCCATTGGAGACTCCGCAGTGAGAGGAGCTGGGCTCTAATTGATTATCCTGGCAGCCTGGACGCTTTCGAAGCGTCCAATGGCTGCCTTCGGACTTCCACTGAACGACCGTGAGGAGGGCCCCCCTGGGCATCATCATCCCACCAGGACATTTGCCTTTAAGGTCTATGGCCAATCCGCCCCTGAATCAAACATGGTGGCAGGATTATTGGCATAAGGGACAGGAGCCTGAAAACTAGTAGCTGCCATATAATACGGTGACCGAACAGGGACTGTTGCTGATATGGGGTTTGGCTGGTTAGGTGCATGGCACAATATGCAAATTATTGCTGTTGTGTCCTGCATTCTCCTACAAATGCCCCTTTTGTATGAGAATTACATAAAGGGTCCAAATGGGGCCAATAGTTGACGACTATATACATTTTAACTAATAATTAACATTATAAAGGTGTAGGTCTGGCTTCTCCAGTCTCCTCCCTGGCAGAAAAAGGATTTGATGCTGAGGAGAGGCCTAAGCTAGCTGTCTCACTCTCCGAAGGCTGATAGGCTGGCCAAAGACTGGAGGCCCACACTCTGTAGCTCAGTAGCCCAGATGGCTCCTTGTTCACAGGGCTAGTTCATCTTAGATACAGGCTGGGGCGTTCCTGTAAATGCCACTGGCTGTCTTGATACACTGGGGCTGGATTCAAGATGACTTGCTCTGCTGGTGCTTGACCGTATCCTGTTTGTGATGCCAAATTGCAGTAGACTGTATCCTGTTCGTGATGCCAAATTGTAGTGGCTGGGTTTGGGGTGGCCCTATTGCTATCCTAGGTCCCCTGGACACTGTCAAGGTTTCACCATGTGTTGCTGCTCTCAGTAGTCCGGGTGGTTCCTTGGTCACAAGGCTGGTGGCCCATGATCTGTGGCTCAATGTCCCCATCCCAGCGTCTACTTCTGGTCATTCTGTGCAGACTGGCATGAATCTCCACCTCCAAGAACTGGTGCCTACCTGCAGACACTAGAGGCTCTGACAGCTCTCCTTATATACCATTTCTAGCTAGACTGGAACCTTCTAGTGAGAGGAGTGGAGAAGCTCAGCACAAACAGTTACAATGTTACCACTCCCGTCTGTCATAGACTTATATTACAGCTTCAATGATACTCAATGGCAATGGCACAGCAGTTTTTCCAGACAAAAACAGGTTTTCAAACATAACAATCAATAAAATGCAAATAAAGCACAAAATCGTTATAATAACTTATTTCCAAAAATGTAAATGCACTAGAAATACTACACATCAAGTTCTAAATCAAAGCAACATTTCTCCAGTTTGTCTCAATCCTGTTTGTCTGTAACCAAGACGTAGTTCTCTTACTGATATATTCGCGGTGACTGTTGTGTTGAAAAACCCATTTCAATGGCATTTATGCTTTGGCATAGGGCACTGTGGTCTCCTCAATATTTTGATCTATTCAAACTGATCTATGATCATTCATATTTTACAGTGTACTGTGGGTTGAATTCAGTGCTCAGGGGGCATGTTGCATACTGTCTGCAGCCACTAGACCTAAAAAGAACAACTTTGCTTTCATCAGTCCACAAAATGTTGCAACAAAATAATGCAACAGCACTCTGCAGACTTAAAGGAAAAACATAATATAATGCCATACTCACTATAATACACTAGTGCTAATGCTATGTTCATAAATGTGAGATTCTTAGCAAAATACATTTTGTACAAAATCATTTGAACCTGTTCGCCCCAGCAAGGCGATCTCTTTAGGATAGGAACTTCTACGCACAATACTACCATTTTTGGTGCCATATTAGCCTCCATTAAATTCAGGGGATGCAGGTTCCACATGCAGGCTAAGTCTGCTCTACATTTTACCTCTCCTGGTGCCAAATGGCCTCCATTGAATACAGGGAGGGCAGGCTTCAGCTTTATCCTAATTAAAAGCAGCCTATGGGAGAGACATTCTTCGATCCCCGCTTCCTTCCACGTCTTTCAGGTTTTGGTTGCCACTTGGCATTTGAGATCATTTTAGCTGAGCAGCCTATAATTTGCTTCACTTCTCTTAGTTTTTCCCTCTCCAATCAACATTTTAATCAAAGTATCTTCCCTATCAGAACAATGCCTGGAATTTTCCCCAGTATTTCAGAAGGAAATGCACTATAACCAACATGTTCATATTTGCTTTTGACAACCTGTTATTACACAGAATGAATGACTTCACCAGTTTAACTCCTCACTGCTATTATTTTGGGCACACCCCTTTCCTTTAAAGGGGCTTTCCGGGATTTTAATATTCATGGCCTATCCTCAGGATAGGTCATCAATATGAGATAGGTGGGGGTCCGACATCAGTCACCCCCGCCAAACAGATGTTTGAAGATAAGGCTGTGCTCATACCAGTGCTGCCATCTCTTCATTGTTTACCTGCATGCTGTCGATATTGCAGCGGTGATCAAGTTTAAATTACAAGAAGCCGTCCCATTTACTTCTATGGGACAGCTCTGCATAGAAGGAAATGGGACGGGTCCTTCTAATTACACCTGATCACCAATGAATGTCGATGGCGAGGAGGTAAACAATGAAGGGAAGGATGCCCTTGCACGGAGTGCGGCCTTCTCTTCTACACCCGCCAATCTGATATCCTGAGGATAGGTCATCAGTATTAAAATCCTGAAAAACCCCTTTAATGGTTCGTTAATGGGTCTATTTTTTATGATTAGGATGCCGCCACACATTCAGGTTTTTTGAAGCAGTTTTTAAAGCCAAAACCAGAAGAGGATTAAAAAACGTGCGGAACTACTATTTGCCTTTCACACTCTCACTTCTGTTATGATCTGCTCCCAATTTGAGCTGTTGGACTGCTAATTTCTTGAACACTACTGTATGTAATACATCATATATTACAAAACAAACATGGCGTATCCTATAGTTATGCAAGACGCTTTCAAGCACAGAAAGGCAAATCAAACATCTATTGAGAAATCCATACTCACCTGGTCCTGCCACTGGGTTCTGGCTTTGTGACTTCGGGGATGTCATCTCAGGTCTTCTGGTCCCCACATGTAAGCTTCCTACATGGAGATGCAGCCAATCACAGGCCTCAAGCGGTGATGGTCTACCCAA